>VZTU01002584.1:0-18584 GCA_013400835.1 Zapornia atra | reverse complement strand
TGGCTTGGCCCTGGTCAACAATGATTCTGGCCTTGGATTGTTTACATTTTGGAGCTCCAGAGAATTCTGGCAGCTCCTCACAGCAGCCATTTTCTGCACCCCCGTTCTTTTCCAGCACCCAGCCTCGCAAAACTGCGACACTGGGGATGCTGAACCCCTCAGAAAACTTAATTGAACTTATACATCTGATCCTGCATAGCTTGAGAAAAGCATAAAACTGGTCAAAAGTACTGCATAAAAGTTCATTTGATTGGTTACTATTGATTGTTTTTAGATATATCTGAACAATCATCTTCTCTGAAACAAGAAATACTAGCAAATAAATTACACAAGGATAACTCCAGGAGAACTTTGAATATGATTAAAATAAATAAATAAATAATTAAATTGACATGTCTGGAAGAAATGTGTCTCTCCCACCACAGAAAGAAGAACTTTAACAGACACAGCTGTGTTTGTGAAGTACTGGGCTTCCTCTTGATTTTAAGGGGATCAATGATATGTGAGTCAATGTCTTGGCTGAGTTCAATACTAAAAGATCCTTGCATTAACTTGGATGGACAAGATCTGACATGGTTCAATTTCTCGGTTCATTTTCAAAACTCCAGGAGAGTTTCAGCCACATTCTCAATTGATCATTGTTAGGCTATTGAAATCAATGACTTGTCACCAGTCGCCCTCCGGTGATACAGTACTTTTTCCTTCATCTCAGTAAAAAGGTTTGATTTCTTCTTGTTCAAAATCACTTCAGAAAGCCAATATAATTTATCTGGGTTTATTACTTAAGCATTTTTCCTCTTTTCTTTGGAAAAGCTGTACTGGAAAAAAAATTTCTCCTCTCAAAGTGATCCTTCACATCTATCCATAAGTGTGTTCCAGTCTTAGGACATGTTTTATGTGGAGGCCTTTTTTAACCGTAGTATATATCACACACTACAATAAAATTCAAAGAGCATGGGGGGAAGCAATGAATAAAATCATAAAGGACTCATCCCAAAACTTACACAGAAAGGTGGAAATATCAAGATGATGGTGTTGTGGATCTCAAAGTCAATGACTACTTGAGATTGCTCATTCTTAACCTTTAACATCTATGTCTATTTTTCCTCCTGTTTCTGAAAAACTTCGGCAGCATAACATATCAAACAGGCATTTTACATTACTTGTGTTATAAATTTAGTCCAGATCTTTCTCTTTCCTCAGGATGCCTGCACTTCATAAAGTGAAACAAATGAAGCATAACCCAGCACCCATCAAATTCTGTCTTGATCTCCAGGCACAGGCTCAATTATTAGTAAAATGGGTTTGGTTATTAGAAAACAGCACACAGTATTTACACTTTTCTTTCCGCTCTTACAGATTTCTCCAATTTATATTGAAGATTAAGGATATGCAAATATCAAAATGTCCCATCAGAAATGCTTTCCATGTAATTTATTTATATAGCACTGATAAACTAATACTGAAAGTAATTTGAACATTCATTAATACTGTATTCTGGGGGGGTTTATTTACTCATTAAAGGAAGTGTGGCACCAGATTTGTAATTCTGGAAGTAATAGTCTTTTGTCTAGATACATCCACATCACCAGCTATAGTATTCTGTTTGTCTGTGCCAACAGCTCAGCTGTAGGATTTGTTCATTGACTAGTCATTTTTTCTCTAATCTCACCCAGAGCTTTCCACAGTTAGAATAGTTGTTTTAAATTTGTCGGTTCACATGAATCTGAATAAGGGCCTCTTAGCCACTCTACTGAGATCAGTCTGTCGATGGTTTTTTGAGACGTCTCAGCTATTAAACTTGTAAATATCAGGCACTGTTTTCTCTGCGTTACTGTGTTTCTCCCAAGTGATCTCTTTTCCAATCTTGCTAATATTTGATAGCAGCTGAAAGGTTGTCCTACAACCCTAAAAAAAAATATATATGTCCAAGGCGGAAACCAGTAATTTTATCCTAGTCTAAAGTAATTAAATACTGAAAATCCTTACTCCTCATGAGAAAAATCACAGTGTGCTAATAAGACTCTAATGGGCAAGAGTCCTCAGCTAAAGTGTAGAAATCCTTTCTGTAAATGGTCCCTTCTGCTCACATTTCTCTTTTCCTTTGTAAATTTTTCAGTTTATTGAAATTGGAGATATTTAAATCAAGTGCAGATAGGGGCAAAACCCCACATGTATTTTCAGTAGTTACCAGAAATATTTCTCTCAATCAATATATATACATAGTTAATAAAACCTTTTGCAGTTTTCTCTAAAAGGCAGGGAACTTTACCTCTCTTGAAGCAGTTCTGCAGAACAACCACAGAATTATCACGTAGCTTAAATATCTGCGATCTTCCTTTCGGTTTATTTAAAGGTGCTACCTGTTACCTGACTGAAACCAGTGAATATGTCTTTCCTTAGGCTTTACCAGGAGTGAATCAGCCAGGGCATGTGCCTTGATTACGAGGCAGATTTTCAGAATACCCCAATGATGACAGTGTCCATGTTCCCTCAGAAGCCCAAAGAGGGCTGACAGGAGCACTGTGTGATTCATCACACTTTTGAATATGACAAAATACAGGATATACTTTATCAAAATTATTTGAAATTCTAATGGTTTGAACAGTAATATGCACTGGAAATACATTTTTCATAAAAAATGTTTTAAAGTACATAAAAGATATGTTACAGAGAGGAGTTACTACCTTAATCTCTATTCAGCTAGTTAAGCATACCCCAAAGTTTGTCAGAGAGTTAGTCATGATCTAGCGTTACATAAAAGTTTAAAATTGTGGCCCTGCATCTTGAGTTCTGTTAGATTTCTAAAGATGTTCCATTGGNCTCTGAGCTCCTCCTCCCACAAGTTTGGATAGAAGAGAATATTATTTGGGCTCACCCCCTTCGACAACACGCCCCAGGTCCCGGAATTCCCTCTTAACAGTTTGCAGGCTACACTTTGCGATTGCATCTCTGCCTGCTTGAAAATAAATAATCCCCCTGTATTCACTGCCAAAGAGGTTGCTTCAGTATCAAGTTAGAGAGTGTGTCCCCACTCACTGTTTTCTTAGTTATTTGCTTCTACCTGTAATTTTTGGGTTTTTTTCTGATTTATTCTTTGTTTTAATGTTGTGAAGTGTTCAACAACGGTTTTGCCATCAGAAGTTTCCATTTATTGTATGAATTATTTACTTTCATATCCTACATTTGATTTATGACTTTCCTTTGAACTTACTCATTTTATCTTGTACTGACTCTGAATTTGAGATTGTGCTGTGCTAATTTGTCATCTTTTGCTGTGTAAAGTTTTCTCCATTGCACTTCCCTTTCATTCAGTGAGAAATACATTGCCTAAGACTGACTGTCCACTCTGCCAACTAATGACAGCTAACGACACCAGTGAATAGATCTAGTGTTTCTGTGTGCAAATAAAACTCTTCATCATTATGGACATGCTGGATTAAAACTTATAGGGAATTCCTGAATGGGAAGAAAACACTTTTAATAAGCCACATACTTATTTCAAAGAACATTTGCCAATTTTGCTTGGCTGGAAAAACACCCAACATTTCCCAGAAGGATCATGAGAATGGATTCACCCATGATCATGGGAACAATTATTCACAACAATTTTTTTTTTCTTTTCATACCTTTAATGTGAAAATGTATTCAGAGTGTTTGAAGAGAGTCAAAAATTTGGTCACAATTTTCCTACATAATTGGGAAAATAAATTCCTGAAAACTAATGAATTCAAAAATCACTTGTTTTGCATATCATTACTTGAGATCCTATTGGACTGTAGATGTAGTCAAAAGCATATAGGTAATTATTTCTATTTAAAAGAAACCTAAATCTCTAGGCTGTGATTTAAAATGCAGTTTATATCCTTATGACTGGTTGTAGAGGCCGTTACTTTTCTAAATGCAAATTATTTCAAGAGTATCTTTCGTTGGGTTAATCTCCATCTTCAGCAGTCCTAAGCAAATTTATTGTATGATTTGTTTTTGCCTAATTGTTAGGACAGCCTTATTATGAGGCTTGCTACTTAGGTAACAGTAAGATACTGAGTTTACTCATAGCTATACATGAAGATAAGATATAATATATCTTATATCTGTAAGATATATCAGCCCAGAGCTAGCTAGGTTCGTGTTACCTTCAATTCATTTAATTCAGTAAGGTTTTAGAGAAATGGGTTTGGTGCAGAGTAGATTTTAGCATAAATGAAATCTGAAATAACTTTTTAAAAGTGCAAAAGCACATCAGGATGCCCTTAGTTTTTCCCAGGAAGGATCTTTGCTCAGGTGTTGACTTGAGAAGTTGAATTACTGTTTGGTTTGTGGACTTAAGTACTCAACAGATATATGCCAGAGGAGTGGAAATAGTAAAGGATTGCCAAGAAAAAAATGAACAATGAAAAGTATAAATCAGAGAGAGAAGGTTATGAAGGGAAACAGAACGTGAGAATCTTTCCAGGATAGAATGAATGCAGAAGGAAAAAAGTTATAACAAATTAATTTTTCTATCTTTTAAGGATTTTGTGGGAGAAGAAAGTCAACATAACTGAAAAATATTCAAATTGAAAAGGCTTTTTTATTAAGATGTTCACAAGTAGTTTCATAACCCTAGAAACAAACCTTTCCCGATGGACTATGAACACCTTGCCACAGTTCTGCTTCGGGTGAAAACCCTCTTTGGTTGGAAGTAGCAGACTACAGAAGGGTCTGAAAGCAAGATACAGGCGTGCAGTTGGTTGGTTGTGCTGCCTCCCTGTCTCAGCTTCAGTGTTTCAAAAGCTTCTACACCTCATAACTGGAGGAATTGACTAGAGGTTTTTCAAAGTTATTAAAACTGTGCAATAGTATGGAAAAGCAAAAAATAAGGAACAGAAAAGAAATCTTGTTTAATTCATCTAAAAATTAGGTATAATTATTGATATTTTATAAATTTATACTGTTCTATGAAACATTTTATAGAAACGGAAGTCCTGAGAAAGCTTTGGGTGGTAAGGAGATATGCAATTAGGGAAAAACATCTTGTTACCATAACAGCTTCGTATTGACCCTTTTATTGAACATCAGAATCTCAGAAGTACTGTATATTTTAATGGCATTTTACAGAGCTATAAAGTGGACAGAGGAAGTGATACATAAAACCGCATTTCACATTTAGTTGGAAATACTACATTCAGTTTCTGAAAAGCAGTTTTAAATTTTGCTGTACTTAAGATCGTCTTTGCCCTTTTTAAAAGTTGGAAGATACAAAAAAAAAAAAGTATGTATTTGTTTACAGCTTTCTGGCTCTGTTTCAGGTTCCTCCTTCACTTCATGTAGATGATAATCAGGGTTTCCTACTACTGGTCAAATAATGTACTGTGAAAGTCACAATCTTCTTGCTGCGTTGTTCGTGTGCCCTAACAGGGCTGAAGGGAAGTCTGTTAGTCCAGTTAAAGCCATGGCTGGAATTCCGTAGCTGAGTGCAAATACAGATCCAAAGTAGAATTGGAAAATTTCTTGTGGTGGCTTGTTTTTCAAACCACGCCAAGCCCATTCTTGAACAGTCTTGTCAGAACAATGTGGTGTATGCCTTTTAATGTGATCGCCTCATAATTGCGTTGATGCAGAATTCTGGACTTGAAAAATATGAAGCTCTCTGGTTCTGTATTCAATAATCATGAACTGCAGTCCAGCCACTGCTGGAACATTTTTTTAAAAAACAACGAATATTCTTTCAATGACCAACAGCTACTAGAGATTTCAGCTCCTCATGACTGCCTTCTCTGAAGCATGGTGAAGTGTGTGGGTTTAGTCCCAGGTACCACATATTAGAAAAGTGATATGAAAAGGACTGTTTAATTGGGTTAGGTTTTATTTCGGTCTAACACAGATATGCTGGCCATGTGTTTAGATCAAATAACCATATCAGGTTTTTCAGTTGCACCAGTGAAGCCTCAGGGAAGCAAAAAGACTTGTGTGTGTTTGGGCAGAATTTTCCTCGAGGTAAGGACACAAGGCTGATGGGATCTGACATGCCCAGTGGGGACAGGGTAAACTCATGGACAGAAGTAGAATTTGAAGTTTAGTCACAGCATAAACAAAGACTCTGTCTTAAATCATCTATCTTTCACTGTGACAGGTCCCTGGAGATGCCTCCCTTCGCCTTTGTTAATCACATGCAAAGGATCAGAGTTAGACAAGCAGATAACTGATCTTTGTGGGCCGCAGACTAATGCTTTCAAGGTCTGTGCTGCAGTTGCTTCTCCAGAAAATCTGCTAAACTTATTCTCAGATTCCCTTTATTGGCATTTAGTTCATTGCTACTATCTGTTGGAATTTCCCACCTCCCCTCCTGCACACACACACATCTCTACCCCCCATTAAAGCAATCATTAAAAGTCTGTGTTGGGTTTGAAGGACATGAAGATATTTTTGCAGCCCATGCATTTTATATATCTGGACAATGCTAATTTCAAATGGTCTGGGTGCAGATGGGGATTCCTTTTTCCTGCTCAATTTTATCCCTTTTTTATGAGGGTCACGCGTCTTAGAGATGTCTTGTAAATATTACAGGAAGGCTTCCTGCCTGGGTCGGTACTACTGGACTAGGACCCCAGTAAGGGAGGGTTTAATGGTGAGGAATATCTAACCTGCTAACCAGCCGCAAGCAAATGATTCTGACCCTCTTCAAGTGTTGGGTGGTCTCTTCCTGGGTTTGGCCGCCAGTCTGCCCAGTGCAGATTGCAAGCTCTCTGAGAAAAGACATCAGGAGCTGATCCTGTTTCACCATTACCTAAGCTTTTACTTTAATCATTGATTACAACTAAGAAGAGGAGATAGACACAGAATCTAATTTGGGAGAGAGGAAAGGCTGCAACAGAAGCAGCACAACAAAAATGCAAGAAAGTCTTCTTTACTGAAATCCTCTATCTTTTAAATTTGCCTACTTAGAGTCAAGTTCTACGTATAGACACTATTGTGTCCCAGGTTGGATGGGACCCTGGACAACCTTGTGTAGATCCAGACCTGGAGGTTGGTGATCCTGCCTGTGGCAGGGGGGTTGGAACTCTATGATCCTTGGGGTCCATTCCAACCCAGACCATTCTATGATTCAGCTGAGCAGTCAAGTATCTCAGGTCTGGTTTACCCTTCATGAACATGTTAGGATGGCACAGGCACATGTACATGCTATAAGAACATGTGATCAGCATATGAAATAATCTGAACTGTCGCACAATGCACAATACAAACTCTGTGATAGGTCCTTAAGATGATTTTTTTTTTATTGGACTAGCTCCCTTTTCCTGTATTTTTCTTTCTTGATGGCACAGTTCTAAGATATGTTGAGCTTCTGTTTCCTTTAACTCACTAATAGGTGACAACTATGGTATCTCCAAGGAAGCCCTAATTTAAAGACTGTGTTAGTGTAGTCTTCAGCTCAGTGTAACACTACAATGAACTATAATGAACAAAATTGTAGATGGTAAGGCATGTGTAAGGCTTGTTGCTGGAGCTCCTGGGAGGTGAGCTGTCTATAGACCACCAGCCATAAGGAGGTTTGCCTGAACACCAGCCTGGGCACTGATTCAGTGAAATGTAATAATGCTGAATAGATTGATGTAGATGTAGCTTGAGATGATTAATATAACTTTAATTTGTGTATTTTAAGAATATATTTGGTTCAGATTTTAGTAGAATATGTCTGTAACTATGTTTTGTGAAAGCGGCTAAACTAAGCCGAAACTAAGCTGTTTCGTGAAAGCGGCTACAAAACTTAGCCATAACAGTGCAACAGCCTTGAAGCTAAAGAAGGTGAAGATAGGGGAGTCATAAATAATGAGACCAATGATCAATTAAGAGACAGAGTAGATCTTGTTTTCAGTTAAAAGGGGTTCCTAACTAGTTTATGCAGGAACTTACTTTATTTCGTAACTATGGAGAAAGCGTAAAGAGCATGCGCTGAGAGACAAGGAAAATGTCCAGCCTTCATGCCTGAAGACCACCAGAACGGTGAGTGTCACTGAGCATGCTCTATCTGGGAGGAATTAATATAAATGACTTCTTAGAAATAATTTGCATAACCCTGCCTTTTCTTGGAAATTATAATGAATATGTATGGTTAATCTGTATAAATATGATAAATTTGGCTTTAATGGGTGCATACATTAGGAGAAGCGATCCCCTGTGTGCCCAGCGCTGCAAGAATACCTACTTAATAGTCACCAAGGCTGTTGAGTTTTGATTCTGGCTTTCCGAAGCATCAGCACCTTTGCTGCTGCGTGACCATCCAGCTGTCAGGCAAGCCTGCTTTTGGCAGGTGTCACCAGGCAGCAGGAGGGACACCAGGAGGCTGTGATGCAAAGGCAGGGGGAAGGAGGATGTAGAAGGGCATTGGTGTTGGGTGTGCAGACCTGGGAAGCTCTGCCTGTGCTTGTAGTTGTTCTGGCTTGGGTTTAGTGGATTTTTGTGGGTTTCAGTGTTCTGTCGCTGTGGAGGAAGTTGCTATCCTCACTGACAAGTCTTTAGCCATAACAGCAATTCTCTCTCCTTGACTTTTATTTCAGAAGATGATTTAAGAAAGTATTTAAGAGGCTTAATGAGGACAATGTATGATCCCAGTGGAACTGATATGCAAATTTTTATTTTTTAATTTTTTTTTTCATGTACCTTGCTGAATCAGGTTTTCAAGCCTTATTGCTAACCAGAGTGGTAGAACCACAGTTTTCCTACTGGTAACCACTTCCTCTATCAAAGAGATTTCATTTAAGAACAACTAAAGCTTTCCCAGCAACCTACGGGGTACTCCAGTTGAACATTTCTGTGCTTAGTAAATATGCTAGTCAGTTGCTCAGAAGAGTAATGAATCCTTAAGTGTACATAAGAATGATTTATGGCATAATGTGAATTTACAGCCCATTACGGGAAATAATTACATTCCACTAATTACAAAATTTAATAGTCACTCCAGCCTAGGAAACGGCAGTATGAGCAAGCAGATTTGCAGCCATGCACTCAAAAGTGTGAACTACACGAGAAACAGCTGAAAATCAGTTTGCCATTTAACCCCAGCTCAGCTCAGAGATATAATTCATGAGAAAGTTGTTACTGTTAGTTCTTTTCCGCAGTCAACTTTTCTAAAAACACAGACTTTTCTGAAATCTTAGAGGAAATTGCACCATTAAAAAGACTGTCTAGGAGAATATTAATAAACTTGCGTCAACAGTCTTCAAATCTAATATGTTTCTGATAGAGTTCTTCAGGAGGAAAACCAAAGCTTTTACTCATGGTGTAGGTGGTTTTGTCATGGATATATTAATAATATTCTTCATCTCGTGGGGTGCAAAACTACTCCTTTGTCACACACAGTTGCTCACACTGGGAGACCAGTATAGGACTTGGTTCTTTCCTTTGAACTGCATAAATGATTAGTAACTGTCAGAATCAGTTTTGTAAATGTGGAGAATAAAGCCTAACATGTCTGCTGTGAGATTTTCATCTGAAAAGTAGACAGTTGTTATTTTACTCTTTGATGCCTGAGTCACCTGTCAGGCACTTGACAAGGCTGCACACAGTGGTATGATCTGCACTCTCTATGTGTGAGATATGGAACCTAAGAGACAGATTTTGTACTTGGATCTATTTAATAATACAAAAAAATTAACAATTTTGGTTCAATAGAATAATATCTAGTAGGAAGTGGAACACTGAAATAATGAATTAGACCCAGCTTGCATTATATTTAGGGGATGTGATGCAAAAAGAAGAACCACCCATTATGTGGAGTCTTCTCTTTAACCTTCAGAGTGACTCTTGTGGGTTTTAAGAATAGCTGCTTGAGAGATTATTTGTTCTACATTAGACTCAGGAAAGTAAAACCATCTTTCACAGACCAAAAAAGTTCGAACTTAACAAGAGTCAGATGGCAAGAGCAGATTGTAAGCAAATTGTCAGTCAGTGGGCATATAATGGAAGTGTGTGGCAAAACTGTTATTTTTGGGTGTATGCATGTTCCAGAAGAGATGATGTTAAATGATAATACTGTCCAGAGCTGATGGATTTTCTTGGAGAAGGAGATAATGTCAAGAGCAAGATCAGTTAAACAAGGGCTCATTTAAATACTACTGCAGCCCTTATTTCCATAACTTTACAAATTCACGTCAGTGTGAAACTGGAAAAGCAACATTTGAGCCAGTAGCAGATCCTAGTTGCCCTTCTCACATCCACAGGGTTGTAAATGATGCTTTTGATCTAATCAAGAAATAGCAGAAAAGTAGTACAGTCTTTTTTGTAGGCATAGAATGCCAAAAATCTTGTTATGTGTTTGAAGTCAAAAGCATTGTGTCAAAACAGAAGTTTGTCTACTAGTTTCACAAATAGCTGATCTGTGATTAAGGCTTTTTTAATTTTTATTTTTCTTTCTAAACATACTTTCCCCCCCCTCCAGTTTAAACTGGAAAAGTGAAAACAATCTTACTCTAGAATGAATATGCACATACTTAGGTGCTATTGGGCCTCACTGCTATAGCTCTAGCCAAGCTGGTTGATCTAAATGTCTTTCATTTAGGCTCATAGTCTGCCATCTCAAGGGCTAATAGGCTGCCTTCAACAAAAACATACTGGCTTTTGGAAAAAAAAAAAAATCAACAAAACCCCCACATCTATCACAGCACTATATTGGGTTTTGGATCTGAAATTCTGGATTTACTTTGCTCCTTCTCTGTTTGGAATCATATGATAAGGTGAAGAAAGGTGCAAGTACACCTTGATTCACTAAGGAAACAGTCAATAGTTATCCAGATTTTTTGGTTGGTTTTTTTGATGCTGCTTCCTTGAACTGTATAATGTGGGCAAGATGTTTTTTTCTGCATCAGAAGAAAAGATGCTGTCTTGGTATTTGGGAAAAAAGCATACATATGAAAAAAGTAAACCAAGTTTTATTTTGTTCCTGGATCCAGTGTCAGGAATTGCGAACAAGAAAGCAGCATCAGGTGCAAAATATATATGTGTGCTATCCTTCTCTCCACAGCCCAGTTGTCTTCTGAAAGTCAGCATATTTTTTGACATTGCTTCAGTGCTCTCTCATCTGCTGCTTGCCTAGTTTGCTTGCTATAAAATTATCAGTTAAGCAGGAATACCAAAAATTATCTACCTTTAATTCTTTGTTAGTTAATCTGACTACATCCTGTCCTGTGATTTACAGCTCCTATATGAAATATGCATTAATTTTCTGCCTGCTAATCTCCATGCAGATTGAGGAAGCTGTACTTCTCCTTCTGTACAATTTTGGGGTTGGCTCTTTATTTAGAGGAGCCTTTCAAAAAATGGCAGAAGTAAAAAAAACATGACTTGAAACCGGGTTTTGGAAGTTAAGCCTAAGGTTACTTTTTCTAATATATACAACTTCTGTGAATTACAGGCTAAAGTTGTTTGGTTTTACCTCTGTTTACAAACCAACTGCAGCAAATGACAATATGCTTGAATAAATATGTTAACTGTTATTCATTTAAATGAATGCTTGCAAAACAGGAAGGTCAGATTCTGAATGTTTCTAAGTAGCCAGAGTACAAATGAGTCCTGTTTTATACCATCTGGCCTGAGATCAGTAGTTCACAACTACCAACACTAGATAGATATTCAGAAGTCTTTGTTTCTGTATCCTAAAGGGTGACCACGTCTTAGATCAAGGGTTTTCACATAAAAGGTTAAATAGGAAGATGATTACCATTTTAGGTAGTCTTGCCACTGACTTTTTTCAAAACTGAAAAATGGCTTTTACTACAACTCTGGCAAAAGCTGCTTACCTTCATGATTGATGCATATAGTCAACAGCTGCTAAATGATACAGTGAAGAACCATTCAAATGAGTTAGCTGATATATGAGCATTGGCCTGAAATTTATGACTGATGGAAAATGGAGTGACCAGACTCCAAGACAGCCAGGATTTAAGTTTGCAGTCCAGCTGTAATTATCGCTGCACGATGCTGTTAATGTTAGGCAACAGTCTTTCCACTCATGTTCTGTAGCCTTGGTACTGCTGGGTATATTTGGGCACGGTCACATCATAACCACTAGAACTGCAGAGATCACATGCCTTAAACATAATCTTATTTTATTAGGTAGACTGTTTCTCCTCAGCAAGGAGCTCCTTAGAGCCTCAAACTTAATATTCACTTTAGCTTTACCTAGATTTTTACAGATTAGCAAATATGAAAAGCCTAGGAACTGTCTCTGTGAGTTATAAAAGCAACGTGTCTGGGAGTGAGCAGTATAAGAGTGTCATACTTCGAAAAACTTAAACACTGCTGAATAAAGACTACAGAAGCAATCTTCTTTCTGGCATGCCAAACTTTTGAGTGCTTGGTATTGAACCCTCTGTAGTCCTTTTGGCGCTTTGTGTAATAAACCCGACTTGCTACTTGTGACTGTTTGCACGATGCCTATTACCACTGTAGGAGACATTTGGCCATACCCACAACCGCACTTCTAGGAGACAGGTGTTTGCAGCTATCTTGTCAGCAAACAGTAAGAGTCGATAGGATACTAATATTCACTAATACAGCAACTCACACACATTATTATTAATTAAATATTAATTAATAGCACTTATGATAATTCCTCTTATCTTTATATGATCTTAATCCTAAACCTCTACTGCAAATGTAATCATATCGACAGGTCTTGAAGTACTACCGTAATATTTGCCACCCACACACACTTCTAGTCAAGAATTATTTTACATTAATCCCATATGTAGAAGATCTCCATGCTACTTTGTGGAGAGATTCAGGAGCTGTAGTGTCTGAAGCAACTTGCATACATGTATTTGTACATGCATGCACACACCACAAATAGTACCACACAAGATAGGTGTACATTCGTTTGGGATTATAGAGCTAAATTAATTTGGGCCACTGATTTAGCTGCTGTAGAGTTCTTACTTTTCATTTGTATTTCTTAGAATGTAAGGGTTTAGTTGTGTAAGTTATCAGTATAGTAGTCCATTGTAAATTTGTAATTAATTCCAGATTATTTTTCTACACTTTCAAAGGTAATGGCTCCAGAAAAAAAAGGCCCTTGCATAGCCTGTATTGCTAAGTAATCAAGGTAGAAATGGAGTGTTGCTGGGGTGAAGGGGCAGGTACAATTGACTGAGAGAAGATTGTAGAGTGTCTTGAATTTAAGCTCTTTTATTGCTCATAAAGTTGCATACCCCAAGAACCATCCTGTAACTTCTCCTGTGTATTAAACATTAAATTATACATTTGAATATATACTATATCTGCACAACTCAGAAGGCTTTCTTGTACCCTTTCCTAAGGTCACAAATTCAACCAGACTTGAACGTTCAGCAGATCTGAGAAAATTCATTCTTGGTGCTCATTCAACCTTACTTTAAGAATGGAAGTGAAATTATTAGCTAGTTTCATATATCCTGCCAGGCATGCAGCAGATGGTCAGTATAACTGCACTATGCTGCTAAATAAAACAAGTCCAAGGACTGCTTTCTTGAGGACAGAGTGATCCTGTCAAAAGAACCTCAGATCACCTGACCCATCTGCCCGCCCCCCCAGTGTATTATATCCCTAAGACAGTATTTGTATATACCTCTGTGTGTGCTCATTTCTTTTCAGTTCAGAGTGATGTTGTCATACTATGAAACTATGTATGCATGTGTGTGTAGGGAGATAACTTCCTCCACTGTGCTGCAAGAAATTGGGCTTATATCATTAAACAGTTTTATATCATAAACCAGTTTCTATAGGTTGTGTATGCACAAATGATGAATGCAAAGCTTTTTTAAATTTACTAATGCGTCTAAGTAGTAGGTAACTGAATAATGAGCTACTAGGCTAAACATTAATATGCTGATCACTACCCAATGTAATTCTTGATGGGGCTTTACCAGCCGAGTGCTTGTCAGTCAAATGATGATGGGTCAGTCTGCTTCTTAGAATGGGCTGATCCTGCTGAAATAACATCAGAGTCTCAGCTGTTTTTTCTTCCAGTTCTATATGTTTAAGTGTAAGTATTTTTCCTCTTGAATTCTTGAGCTGTTCACAGATCTTTTATCAAAAATTAGATGATGCCTTTGTGGTTTTTCATGTTTTATCTTACATAGCCTTACTGCATGTACTCTCTTACACCATAATAATATTTTTCTCAGTAAAAGAAAGCCAAGATCATGCAGCTCTCTTGCATGGCACTAGTCCTTGGTTCATAGACCCTGAAACCACTGAGGCTTACAAAGGTGAGGGTACAAAGTGTGTTGGGATGCTGTTGAAGAACACAGAAAAGAGAGCTAAACGTCATGAAGTGCATCTGTCTAAGTGCTAACTGGCATAGCCAAAGCTGTTCTGAGGAGCACAACAGCGGTTAAGTAGTATGGATGATCAGCTGCTGCGGTGTTGGACATTGTCCTTGGCATCGTTTTCATTAGAAGTACAGGAAAGGCTGCTGAAGCAGGGCTTGCTTTGAATGGGTCAGCTAGAGAATAGAGGCTGCTAGATCTAGTCTTCTGGCTTCCTGAGACCTATGTATTTCGTTGGTCGGGTTTTGCTTTCAATCAGCTGCTGATTTTCTTGCATTACAGGAGAAAATCTGACAAAAAGCACCCACCGGGCAGTGTATTGTGGACCTTTAAAACTGTTTTGGAAAAGCTGTACATTTCTCTTGTACCTTAAGTTTTTATTCTCCAAGATGCAGTATTGGATTGCAGTTCCATACTGCAACAGCTGTCCTTGAATCTGTTAAAAAGAAAAATGTTTCTTTTGCACTGAGTGATATTTACTTATATTTGGGAAATGTTAACTTGTGTGCAGTTAAAAATGTGATTGGATTATTACTATACAACATTTTCACATTATTTCTCTTGTCAGCTGAATCATTCATGTGCCAAACCATTCTATTTAGCTGTCCTTTCCCCTTCCTCAGGTATCTTACTCTTGCAACCTGAAATGTATGTATCCAAGCTATTGATTCTCTCAAAAATCCATTACTACTAGGTAGATCTCAATAACATTATAGCTGAAGTTGACAAGCAGATGATGGATTGTTCTCATTAAACACTGATCTTTTAAAAGGCATCCTAAACTTTCAGAGATTAAAATTAAGGTTCAAAGTTGGAAGACTGAAATACTGGAAAGATTAAAGCTTTCCATGGCCCAGAACTATGGCCCAGGTAATGACTGACTTCTGGATGCTTCACTGATGTTTAGGAAAGTTTGGGGCTCCTTTGATTGCCGTGATAAGGGAAAGATTCAGATCACTTTACTGTTCTATGAAGTGTGGTTTTTTCCACGTACAGCATCATAGAAGAAACTCCTTCTAGTCAGGGCAAATTTGCCTTTTGCAAGGGCAAATTAATCAAGTTCCCTGCTCCTGTGTATTAATTGCTCTAAATCTCTTACTAATTGGCTATTTTAATGTTAGAGTTTTAGTGCAAATATATTCTAAATGAATAACAGTGCCTTCTTTATTGTGGGTCAGGAAACAAATCATTATTTCTATAGAAAAGAAAAAGAAGAGGTTTCTAACACTGACTGTAATTTTGAGGAATTAATTGTTATTTCCCAAAATATTTTTCCCAATGGAAAATGAGTTGCAAGTTGTAACTTCATGAATCTGCCCAAACAGGCATAATGCCTTGACACGCTCTGGGAGCTCATGGGAGATGAAACCTGTCTGGAGATCCCAGTTCCCTGGGGAGAACTTGTACGTGAGGCACTTAAACTGAAAATCTGATGATGCATGGCAGTGCCAGGAATTGGATCACGCTAATGTCAAGTACCCTGGTTTTGACTGAAAAATGTCAGCATTACATCTGGCACCAGATTATGCTTTTTTTCAGCTGATAACCTGAGGGCTCTGAAAGGGCTTAATCATTTTAAATTTTGTTTTATTCTGGTGTTGTGATCTGATAGTACTTCCTTGCATACTGTTGTTGTACTATTCTTGAGGCATTTTTCTAAACCACTGTAGCTGGACCACAGACAGAGTAAGCTTTAATAAAAGTTTATTTTAGACACAATGCCAAAAGAAGAAAAGAAAAAAAAAAAAGCAATTTTCTCTCAGTCTTTTAAAGGAAATTCACTAACTGGGACTTTTTTCCTTCCTGATTTACTGCTAAGTTTAAATCTCTGTAAATCATTAAAGGCCAGTTCTGTTTCAAAAAACAGACACTCACTGCCACTTGCTAGCTGAAGGGGTAAATAAGGCTACTGATGTGGAACAAGAAAGTCTGTGTGCTCTGTGTGGTATGAGCTAAACATTTGCAGTGACACATGCCATGGTCCAGGGTAGAAAAATGACCCTGTAAATGATCCAGTGCTGCCAAGGCACGTGGCGTTTCAGTGAATGGGAGGCCACCTGCACACAGACAACTTTCTGTGCTTGAAGAACACCAGGGTCAAGGTGGGATATAACTAAGCCACACTCAGTACCTTACGTTGGTCACAGATTTTCAGATTCGGTCACCGGCTGAAATTTTCCCCAGTTCGGGTGTAAACATGTCCTGGTATTCTGGCTAATGGAGGGACTGACAGATCTGTGTTTAGAACCCAGTAAGCTCTCTTGCTTTATCCTCCTGAATACACCTTGTGAAAGACCATTACCTGCCAGGCAAGATACTCTGACATTCCCTCTTTTTCCCCTGAGATATGTTTTCCTCTTAAAAGACAAGAGGGAAGGGGGTTTCAGAGCTGTAGTTAAAATGCCACATTTCATAAAGGCATTATGCTTTGATAATCTTTTCCTCAGCACCTTTTTCAACTGAAAGGTGCATCAGGCTCCTGTCAGAAAGCCCCTCTTCATCACAAGGCGTACCGTCCCTCAGCAGGCAGTCCAGCCGTGACATGGAGGAAATAACAACTTGCCACCTATTCAGAGGTAGAGTCACCTTGGAGGATCGGTGCTACCTTTATTTTTCTTCCTTGAAAATACTGTCTAGTGTACATAAGCCTATCATATATATTCCTTCAATTTTTTTTTTCCCCAGAATGACTAGCAAGCTACAATTTGGTTTTGTTACGTTACCATCAAAAAGGAAACGCTTTAGATGCAAATCTTAACATTAACCCCACTTGAAACAAGATGAAACAGTACAAAAGTAGATCAGAAAACCAACAAAAAAACGTAGTTTGTTTATTCTTATAAGATGGCCATCCTATAACTGTATGTGATAAAGAATGCCTGCATTTGTTCTGAGTAGTTCTATATTAGTGAATGCTAATTTGCATTTATTTAGATTATTCCTTGCTACTTGTGATTTATATCAAACTTCATCAGAAATCTTGACTGCAATCATCAAAGCCTAAAAATAGAATTTTAAATCTGAAATTCAAGATTACAATTTCACAAGAATCTGACATATTTTTTGGCATCATGTTGCTGGGCAAAGAGAAAAAAAAATCTGCTTATTCCAAAAAAGGAGAACTGCTATTTTTAATTAATGAGTTGTCTTTCTGGGCCCCAAATTATCCTTCATTGTGAGACTGCTACTTCTCACTCCTCATTTACAGCTGTACTATATGAGGAACACTGTTTTCAAATTTTTCAATTCATCAGACAATTCTCTACTTTAAATTACTCTCTGAAATGAAATACTTTGATGAACTGACATGGAAAAAAATATCTACCTTTAAAGCAAATCTGTCTGCAAAGGGGTTGTGGCTGTAAAGAGCTGGTTTAACTCTTCTAACTGTTTAAACTACCTACTCATATTAGAAAATACTGTTTCTAGTACTTTACTGGTTCAAAAATCTTTAAAGGTCAACAGATACTACCTGAATTATTTTATTTAAATTTTAAAAAAAAAAGAGTAATAGATGATGTAGGAACGGATCTATTATTTTCTAAATTATGCTGATATATTTCTCTGAAGTAAAAGGAATAACTCTGTGTACATGAAAATCAACTGAAATATTAAAACTAGCAGTTTCCTTATCAAAGCTTTCTTCAAGAAATAAGTCCCACGTTGCCGATTGCATATCAACATAGTACTTTTACATGTGCATTGGGTCTGTCTGAGGTGGAGTTAATTTTCTGAATCTGAACATGGACAAGTCCATGGGACCTGATGAGGTTCATCTGCGTGTCCTGAAGGAACTGACAGATGAAGTGGAGAAGCCACTTTCCATCATATTTGAAAGGTCCTGGCAGTCTGGTGAGGTCCCCACTGACTGGAAAAGGGGAAATATAACCCCCATTTTTAAAAAGGGATAAAAAGGAACACACAGGGAACTACAGACCAGTCAGTCTTACCTCTGTGCCTGGAAAGATCATAGAGCAGATCCTCCTGGAGACTATGCTCAGGCGCATGGAGAATGAGGTGACTAGTGACAGCCAACATGGCTTCACTAAGGGCAAATCATGCCTGACAAATCTGGTGTCCTTTTATGGTGGAGTGACAGATATGGTGGACAAGGAAAGGATGACAGGCATCATCTTCCTGGACTTGTTGTGCTGGACCCTTCAACACTGTCCAGCACGACATCCTTGGAGAGACATGGATTTGACAGATGGACCATTCGAATGATAAGGAACTGGCTGGATGGTGGCACCCGAAGACTTGTGGTCAATGGCTCAATGTCTGTGATGAGTGGTGTTCCTC
>VZTU01002583.1:299532-372574 GCA_013400835.1 Zapornia atra | reverse complement strand
GGCGGCCGCGGCTGGCAAAAGGTGCGGGGGAGCAGCGGTTGGACTGCCGGCTTCCCTCCGCCGGAGCGCTCGCCGCGGAACGCAGTGGCGGCCAGGCCTGTTCAACTTCGCCTCCCGCTCCGTGGAGGGGCCTGAACTGCACCGGCCATGCCAAGGAAGGAGGCTGGCGGCTGCGAGGGTCTTACCCCGCTAAATGCGGCTCCGCTGGCCGGTGTCTCTGTCCCGGCCTCGCTGCCGGCTTTGTGCGCAAGTTGCGCGGTATGCAGAGGTGCAATCAGAAACTGCAAAGCACCTGGTGGGGGGTAGGGGGGAGAAGCGGATGGACGCCAGGAAAGTCGTGTCAGGAAAGATCTTTCATCTCCTCCCGATGCCACTTTCAGGTCTTCTCCCGGAGCTCCTCTCTCGGAGCCTGGGGCTGGCACAGAGAATCAGCCCCGTTCCCGACATCCGTGCCGCCGGGCCTGTCCCGCACCTGCGGAGCCCGGGGCTCGCCGTCCGGCGGACTCCCCGGTTCGGCGAAAGGAGAGCCGGCCACCCGCCAGCCTGGACGAGCAGCACCGGCCGAAGCCGCGGGCTATGAGCAGAGGGGGTTCAGACAGCGAGCTCGTACCTGGGCCCTTTTCTCACCCCCCAGACGCGCGTGTGGGGACAGCTTCGCTTGGGAAAAATCCCCGCGCAAGGCCGGCGGTTGTCTGCGGGTCCATGGGAATCTGGCCACTTGTGCCGGCCGCAGCCGGGAGGGGGCTGTGCTTCCTTTACAAAAAGAGACACAATTAAGCAAAATGCTCAATGAACATTATAAATGATGTGCAATCGCCTCGCAGATTGCTTAGCAAATCAAATTATATGGTTGCTCACGGATGATTTCCATGTGCTTTAAAACGCAAACAGGTACTTTCTGATTTTGGCTGTGTGTTTTTGTTATTTTTTGTTTCCTTAAACAGGAAAAAAAAAAAGGAAAAAGGCGCAGCGCTTTAAACATTGCGGAGCAATGCCACACGCTGAAAGGCGGCTGTGTGAATATTCACGTTCTCCTTTGTTCGCCCCTGAATTTCACAATAGCCCGGGGAGGGCACGTCCACTGCGCTCTTGTAAATTTACCAATCCTTGACTAAAACCGCCAGGCACCTGCTTGGCAGAGGACAAAGCTGCCTACGTTTCCACCAACAATTTACTGTTTCATCAGCTTCTAAATTGACCCAACAATAGAAGGGCTCAAAGCTAATATCATTTAAATCAATGGAGATGGGCGACTTCAAGGCTCCGCCGACTGCGGAGGCTGCAGGGCCGCGGCTGCTGCTCCTGCGGGAGCCGTTCAGGTGCGAGCGGGGCGGGCCGCGTCCTGCCTGCGGGGCCGGCCGGGGATGCCCGGCCAGGTCCCCGGAGGTCGGAGGAAAAGGCAGCCACGGTGCGGGACAGGGGATGCCGAGCGGGAGCTGGTTTTACTGGACGGCAAGGGAGCAGTGCATGGCAGCGAAATGAAACGGCAACAAACCAAACCGGATCCCGCAAGAAAGAGGCTTATAGGTGGGTTGAGCCTGCCCCAGAAGGTGCAGAAAGCCCCGGAGCGGGGACTTGCTGCCCCGGGCTGGCCAGAGCCCCTGGCGGCAATCTGCGGCGGCAGTCGCGGCGAGCCCTGCCCAGCGCTGCCGGCGTACGGGCCGCGGGGTGTCCCTCCCCGCTACCCCGAAGGGCATCTGTAAGCAAGGCCACTGGAAGAAAGCAGTACGTAAGAAGCACGTTTTGATAAGGAGTCTCATATCACCTTTCCCTGCCTTTTTCTCCATATGAGTTCATCTGCTGGGACAAACAGAACTGTAACTGTACGATGTCATCCAGGAGAATCCTCAGAGCTCCTTGGAGAATGCTGTCAGCATTTACCTTTCTGCCAAAACCTCTCACTTTGCACTGCTAGGGTTATATTTACACTTTTCATGGCCATGTTCCTTCAGCGGCTGGTAACTACTTTGTCATTAACTAGTGCACCAAGGTCTTTTTCCTCCTTTACCTGGCAAAGACTACCAAGACCACAGTCATAGCACATATTCTTAAGACATGTCCCGAATGCATGACCTCTTAATACTGGATTTCATTCCTTCTTTGCTAACTCACAGTCCTAGGCTTCCTCTTGATGAATTTTCAAGCCTCCTCCATGCTGGGATGTCCTTCCTGCTCTGCAACTTTGTTGGACCTTGTTAGCTGAATATTTTGTTCTAAAACTGTTCATGGATATTTTCCATTGAGTCTGTAAGAGCAAAGAGCTAACTATCATGGGCCATGACGTAGGTCCACCCAATTTCCTCAGCTGCCTGTGATAGGGGTAAAAGCTTAGCTATGACTTTTGCCAGAAATTGTTTCTGTGCATCTAAGACCCATTGATACATTCCTCTCTTTCTCTTTTCGGTGAATTTCTCTAATGGTTTTAAGAACTCAAGCAGCAAGTTGTTTTATTAAACGTAGGACACAGTAGCAGAGTTGAGTTTTTAAGCGAATGATTCCTATCTTGGAAACACATGCAAGGTTTAGAGATGCAGGTCAAAACAGAGGCCTAAGAGCATCTTAGGGGCCAATGTTTGTCAAGGATCTCTCCTCAGCTACTGTCTAACTCTACAAGTTTCTCTCCTGAGGAGACAATCCTACACAGTTGGTGTTTTGTTTAACAGTCTTGGATGCAATATGATGTGAAAGCTACCCTGATGATTTTTAGGCAGGAAGAGATGACCTGCCATGGCTGCTCGGTTCCAGTGGAGGTCTCTCAACCCTCGCTTCTAAGTGCAGTTAGGTTTTTCTCCAGCCCAGAGATAAACATATTTGTTGGCTCCTTGTTGAGCCCACTGACTCACTCTTGCATTCTTTTTTGGTCACCCGCCTCTCATCATACCAGGAGCCTTGGGGCTGGGTGCCCAGCACCTACAATTTAGGCATTGCAAAACCACATCTCTGCATCCATTTAGCCCTGAGGGTTTTATCTTTGTGGCGAATTATTAACCAGGTCAGGGACATGAAAAACATCTACACAAGGAGATGCTGCATTTTCTTTGGAAGTTGTCCACCTTTGGAAGTATGCTCACTTTCCAGTAGCCATGGGAGAACATTGTTCATTCCACTGTCAGAAATTTCTCCTAATGAGCTTTGTTATCATGTCTCCTCTCAATGACCTCTTCCTGGGACTAAGCAAATCCACTTCCCTTCAGCGTGTGCTTTTTAATCACCTTAACATTTTTGCTGTTCTCTGATATTTCCCTATAGCTTTCCTTCAAGTGTCATGTCCAAAACCAAACATTGTACTTAGGCTGAGCTTCACCAGTGCCAAGTAGAGCAGAATAATTATCTCAGTGCTTTACTCAAAACACTGATGCTAATACATCCCCAAATGACATTCGGTTTTCCGCACAGATTTCATCCTGCTTTACCTGGTTTACATGGTTCACGACAGCCAGTCGATCCATTCCTGCACGATTGCTGCCTTACCAGTTACTCATTTCACAAATGGCATATTTAATCTGTCTTTTGTCCCAAGACTGCATTTTGTACTTGTCTTTACTACAGTGCAGCTTATTGATTTCAGGCAAGCTCTCCAATCTGTGAAGATCAATGTGAGTGAGTCTGATCCTGTTCTCCAGATCAACCTCTCTCCGCCAGTGCTCTCAGGAGTCAAGCCAAGTACTTTTTTCTCCAGCAGCCAACTTATTGTCAAAAACATTTTGCACCTGCAGGACCCCACTTGGCACCTCCAGCTTTGACAGTGAACACTGGATGTATGCTTTGGTATGAATCAAACATTATGTGTTCATTCTGACACCTGATTTCATTTAGATCTCATTACACTGTTTTGTTTATAAGAAGAGTAAGGCTTTTGACACTAACAAAACTGACATATATCACATCTATCCCTCCATACACTTGGCTAGTTAGTCCTTCAATTAAGGACACTGAATTAATTTGAAGTGATATGTTCTTGATTAATCCATGTTGATATGTTCTACTGCCTTCTTATCACTTCTGTGCTTACAAATTGATTAATAATTGACTCATTATCATGGTTACGTTGATGGATTACTACTTCCCAGGATCCTCTTCTCTGCTCTTTTTTTTTTGGCTTGTAAACATGTGCCTCTGGCATCAATGTCCTCAAGCAAGTCACTTAGGGTATGAGTCATCAGTGCTTCTAACTTCAGCCAGTCAAAAGCTGAACACGGGAGAGAGATTTGGTTCCTGACACACATGGTCTAGTATCATGTTACGTACCTCACAGTATCCAAGACATTTATTGGGGGCTCACAGATAAGACAGAGGTCCCACAGGAGATGTGCACCTTTCTGGAAGCTCAGCTGGAGCTTCCATGCAGGCTATCCATGTGGGATACCTTAGAGCATCTAGAATGGGATAGGGCATCCATATCTAGGTTAAAGTAACTGCACCCCTAAATACAACACGTTCATTAATATTCAATGGGAAAAGATAGGTGTAACAAACCACCCTCAGGAGGAACGTAATTTTAAGACTGAGTCCTCTGGTCTTCAGAGACGCCACTCCTGTTTCACCAGCAACAGAAGGAAACAACACATTTTAGCTTAAAGTTACAGGACTCCATCCTTTTCAAGGCATTCTGGCATTTAAACAGCCCAAATGCCTTGCAAAGCGCTGCGTGCCCCACTCCCAGAGTGGCCCGTGCTCATTCTGGCTGATTTTCAGCACTACCAAAGACACCCAATGCAGGAAGCTAATTATTCCAATGCCTCCCAAAATCTGAAGTGCCCTCTTTACGTGCTCATAGCTCTCTAACAATTTCCAAGAGAACCTGCACTGATTAAACATTAGCTTGGGTGTTTTTGTGGCTTGAGAGCAATACAGGGTTTTATAACTCATCCCTATCTATTAACTGTAAAAAAGTCTTTTGCTCTCAGGGCATTATGAGGATAACCATATGACAGCTTGCGGGGCATACTGATCTGTGTTAACTGAGCCACATGCGCCCAAGGAGAAGGTTTTGATGCACCAGGCAGTACAGACTGCAATACTGGAATTCACTTCAGCTGCCCACAGCCCCGAGCTGTGTTAAGACTGTCCTCCAGATAGAGAAAGGACACTCATGGCAGAACACATCTAACACAATGAAACTGGTAAATTAAGAAAACATCAAAGATCACATTGGATGACAATTATTTCTTTTTTTGGCATCAAACCACTCAAGACCTGTTCCGGACATAGTGAGTCCCAAGGGTACACGAGCACTGCAAATCCACAAGTTGAGCTGCATGCATACACTCATGCTCATCTGACGTACAAGATCTTTGTGATCAATTATAGCCAAATGAATGAATGAATGACATACAGTAATGGTGAGGAAGGGGTAGCTGGAGAAAGCAGCATTTACCTCATCTGTGCCTTTATTTGCAAGCTGTCAGAAATTTGTAGGAATAATTCCACTGCCAGTAGCATACAGGCTGTTTGATTTAATCCTTGCCTCCATCAGCTTCTTCATCAACAGAGCTCACAAGGAGTCATCAGATCCAAATGAGCTGCTGCTGTTTCCCGCCCCAGCATGAGGACTGAACCCAAATTACCCTAGGCCACCTGTCCCCCGCTCACCACTGTAATGTACAGTAGAGGGATTTAGCCTTATTTGTAATCTTTTGTCTGCAGCCTTGTTGTTTGGGTGGGGCTGCACCTGTTTGTGGTGAGTGGGAATCTCTTAATTATGGCTGTGGGGCTGGGCAGCAGAGAGCTGGCACAGAAAGGCTTAGGGTAATGCGTGTGAATTCAGTGCCCTCTTTACGCCATGCCAACATTCACTGCAAATCCTCTGCAGGTCCTCATGACTCAGCTCCCAAATTCCCAGGGCTTCTGCCTGGTATTTCACACACCGGACTGTCATTTCTTTAGAGGGAAGAGATGCTGCCTTCCCATATTTTGGATTCTAGGTGTCTGCAATTGTTTAAGAATAGCAGTAGAGGAACAATTTTAAGTACATTTTAAGATGGACTTTAGGTTATACCATCTCCTGTTTTACCTGTTATGAAATATAAATCGTTTACTTGGTGGAACATATCCCCATTGCTTTGAAGTGTCATGACAATAATGAGAATTTCAGCTACAGACACTCAGGTTATACACTCCAGTGAATCCTCAGGGATGTGATCCCTATCTCTTCCCCCACTAATCCCAATTACTTGCTGAAGTCCCTGCCCACTTCAGTGAGTGCCTCATTCTGTCCCTTCCCTGCCCTAGACTCCTCCGTCCATGACACCCAACCTCCTCATACACCATCTTTTGTTCCCTCTCCTCCCTCTCCATCCAGATTTCACCCCTCTGCATGTCAAGCCAAACATCACTGCTTCCCACCAAAATGCCAGCAGAGAAAACACGGATAGCACTGTCTCCACCTTTGAACTCCAGAGGCCAATGCCACAGAGAGACCTCTCAAGACTACAAATACATTTGTGCCTGGACCTTGCTGAAGTGTGACCTGTTCATAAGGAAACTATGGTGTACCAAACTTCAGCTGAGCGTGAAAACAGACACCCCCAAAACTCACAAAACAACGTTTTAATCCACCTTTTTCCACATCAGCTCGCCCGTTTCTACTAGTTTTGGTCATATCCGACGGAAAAGACGGACGGGTAGGTTGAAAACCTAAGGGCCCGGCCCCGGGGCTCTACCGCCATCTCGTGACGCCTCGCAGAACGACGCTGACAGGGAATGGCCCTGTGATGGCGCTCCCGCCGCTCGCCCAGCTCCGGGCGCTGGCTTTGGGCGGTGTGGCAGGCACGAAGGATCCGAGCCGTCGGTCGGGAACTTGGGGCATTCGTGCCCGCCACACCGCCAAAACCCACACCCGGGGCTGGGCAGGCAGCAGTTGCGCTTCTTGGCTAGCCCCTGCCCTTTCATGGTCACCTCCCGCCTTTCCACAGTTCTGCATGCCAGAACTGGTTAAACCCCCTCCAGAAAAAACATCCCACAATCTACCAGGCTTGCCAAGGCAGGGCAACACCTGAAACGTTACAATATGGCTAAAACAGCCATGAAAATGGTTGAAATTTGCTTTCATGCTAATTCTTGCTAAGACTGTCACTTCACAGGATGTTCTCAACCCATGTTGGCTCAATGTGAAGCCTGAAGCTGGTACCAGATAACGAATGCCAAGTCCCGCTATGAATTACTTAAGCAAAAAAAGCAAAAAGTGAGTTTTTCTGATGCCTCCTTCATCTCACCACTGTGGAGCACCCCCGGATACCCCTCTCCTCCTCTTGTTCCTTGTCAGCCTGCAGATGAGGACCTGACATCCATACCTTCTTTGAACCTACTGTAATAGCCATGAGTATAACCAGGGTTGAGAACCAGCTGTTGTTGAGTTTCTGTGACAAATGAGAGGTTCAGATGTAAGATTGATAGCAATTAGATAGCCACCTGCTATCGCTTTAATCCATATCCCAGATTTTTAATTGTTGAAGGGGGGAGGGAGAGCTGTTGGCACATGAATACATAAGGGCTATCTTAAAAGGCACAAAGTGTTAGGATTGCATCCCCGTCATCACAAGCAGGGCTGTCCATTTTTTAGTTTTAGATGTTACTGTGAATTTTGGTATCATTTTTGAACAGTCTTGAGCTTTATAGGATGTCTGTACTCTACACTTCCATCTCTATCTGTCTATCTATCTATCTATCTATCTATTATAACAAACACAGGCTATTTCATTGTAGGCTTGGCCAGCTCTTTCCACTTTGGCTTCCTGACAGCCTTCTGCTGTCAAGTGGCCTGCATTCATTTGCATTGTGTTTGATTTTCAGCAGGTCCCTATCTGAGGCCTATTCTTCCTGGCTGTTACCCAGGTGAGCAGTCCTACTTCAGTCAGGGTGATAATAGCTGTCAGTAATTGGTACTTCCACAGGTTTGTAGGGTCAGGGCTTGCTTCTTCTTCCCCTTTGGATAGCTCTAATTTGCTTTCAAGTCACACTTCATCAGAAAAAGGGAACGCCAAGAATTTTGAAAGGTTTGCTATCAGGTTCCACAAAGGGATATGCTTGGGAGAAACACATTGATTTTTTTTGAGAGACGCACAAAATAGGCTACAATTTGCATAAGGAGCTATGGAGAGAGAGGAACTGAATGACAGGTCAAGGGAAAGGTTTTCATTGACTTCAAAGAGTATTGGATCAGATCCATGCGGAGCATCTGCAACTTCCTTTGATGCACCAGCAAACTGGGGATAGCAATCCTCTCTTCTCCATGCATGACATACCTAAGGCATTATGTGGAGAAAGAGTTTGAGACTGGCAATGGCACAAGCCACTCTTGGAAGACAAAGTATGTCTGTATGATCTATGTGGGAGAAGCTGTTTTTTCTAGATGATATAAGGTTGCAGCAGGTTTGAAAGCAAATGTACCCTAGAGGTCACTGCAGAGCAGCCATTTGAGCCGCTCTGTGTTCTGAGGGAAAATTGTCAAAAGTCTGGAATATTTTTTTTTCCTTTATATGAATTTTGAGGTGACTCTGAGTAGTCATTGTTCATCCTTCTCTGAAACTAACCAACCATATACCACATCTCCACAGAGCAAGCTCCTAAAACTGTACCCCCTTACCTTTCTCAGATGACTGTCAGCTCCTTCATGCTACACCTTTCACCTCATATTCCCACCTACTTCCTGTACCACACCTCATCCCGTGACATCTTCCTGCCCAACCTCATCATCCTGGCTGCATCAAATCTCCCTGGCACCCACAAGCTGCATGCTCACCATGGTCCCAGCAAACAGTCTTGTTTGTCCTTCTCCAACCAGAAGAACAGTTCTGACAGCAGACACATCCCCACTGTGTCTCTCTTGAGTGGCTTATCTGCCATCTCTGCTTCAGGCATTTTTTTTTAATTGGCAATTTCTGCCTATTACTGAGGCAGGTGTAGAGCAAGAAGGTGAAATCTTGCAGAAAAGAATATAAATTGGCATGGGGGGTAATAGAAATAACAATAGCAACAGGACCAAAATAATAAACGATCATAAGCATTTCTACAGGCCTTTTCATCTATGGATGTCAAACAACTTGCAAGAGCTACAAAAACTAAGCCTCTCAGCAGTGCTCAAGCGTCAGCAATTCGCAGTTCCTTTCACCTACTGCTTAACTGCTGCCACCCCTGAATTAGGACAGAGAAGCTGTTCATTGCTCGAGGCAACAACGCCTTGCAATTTAGGGTGTGAGAGGCTAACTGTAAGACAAGGCAGCATTTAGAGTCTAGAGTTGGCCAGGCCACACTGCCTTACAAAAAGAGCCATGGATCTTTAACACCAAGTGGTCAGGCCCTCAGTTTGACGTCTCAGCTGATAAAACAGGAAAGGTGAAAGCAGGGGCAGAACCAATCTTTTAACAGCTGGCTATAGGAGAAGACAAATTTGTAAACTGAAAGAGGGACAAAGGAAGAACATTTACCCCCTGCTTTTAATAGGGATTCATTCATAAAAGTAAAGTGAAGGCTACAAGGTCATAGAAAGTTACATGTGATCCAGTTTTGGAAAATACCCTTCTTACAGACCAAGCCCAGAGGCAGAGGCTATTTGGGCTATTGCCAAGGAGAAGTGTCATGGAGGCCCTTTTTTTCCTTCTCTAGGGGCCTAAGGAAACTCCAGCTAGACATATTGTACATGACAAGGTTTAATGACCTTTGCTCATAATGGACCCAAGCATGAATATCCAAGTGCATTCAGGAGAGGCCCGGGACTAAGAGGTAATGTAAAGCCTGAAATAGGGAGGGAACATTTTCTGGATTGGGAATAGGGTCATTTCTGGGGCAGGGAATGTTTGAGGGTTCATTTTGCACCTGGTATTCTGATTAACAGTGCGGTCAATCTCCTGAGCTTTCCAGGCGTGAACATCTGCTTCTAGCTCTGCTCAGATCCTAGCCCCTTGCAAGGCTGTCTCCTTCAGTAATCCAAGAGAATGCACAGGCATCCCATGGCTCTGCTGGAACTGCCCCCAAGAGACTGTCACACCAGGGAGGAGTGATCTCAGCTCCTCCATTCCTGAGAGCTCACAGTCATCTCTTTAGCTGCCATCCTTTACTCGCTTTCAGGCCATCAGCCATGTCCTCATCCTTCAGCACTGATACTGGAAGGGAAAACACAAACTCTCATCATGTCTCTTTCACCCCAGCACATTCC
The DNA here is from genome assembly GCA_013400835.1 of Zapornia atra. Taxonomy (NCBI): domain Eukaryota; kingdom Metazoa; phylum Chordata; class Aves; order Gruiformes; family Rallidae; genus Zapornia; species Zapornia atra. The sequence goes on along the minus strand of VZTU01002583.1, from coordinate 362,421 downwards.
TCCCTGTTGCCTTTGCCTCTTTCCTAAGAGTTGTACAAAATATTTTGTTATCCTTTCTTGTTCCTCCCATCACAAAATGTCAGGATCCATCTTCTGATCTTCCAAAAAGAAGACCTGAGCAAAGATGACCTTGCTGTGGTCCTCATTTCTACATCCCATACATCAGTGATGTGGCAGGGCAGCAATCTTTGTTTCCAGAACTAAGCAGGCTACTCAAGCATCCCAGATTATGTTTTAATTTTCTTTTTCCTGATTTCTGCGGCAGATCCTCTGTCCCTGACAAGTTTTTCTGGATAAAATGAATCTTTATAAAGTGAATACTTTATAAATGCTGTCAAATGGTGTCTGCAAAGGAGCCAAGCTGATGCCTGCTCTGCCAACCTCCCCAGAGCCTGCAGGCCAGACCCCTACCATCACTTCTTGCACGTGCAGATAGCTGCTGACTCGGATGTGGGCACACGCCTGAGCTGCATGTTTGATCATCTCTCTGGCACCAAGGGAAGGGAACTGAATGTGTGGAACTAGGAGGGTTCAGGCACAAGGTGAGGGTGGGTGCAGTCAAGAAAACCAGAGCCCAGCAGATGTTACAAAGGGATTTCTGAGGAGGAGAGAGGAAGGATACCACAGAGCAAAAAGAAAAAAAAAAACAAACCCCTGAAACAAAAGAGAAGACAGTAAAAGGGAGTGCAGTAATGGGCATAAGTTTCTCTTTCTTCTGCCCCATGGCAACCTGCCAATCCCTTCCACACACATTCCTCAGCGCTACTCAAACCAGTCCCCATGGACACACCTGCCTTGAGACAAATTCTTTTAGTCTTGAAAAAATCTGGGCACTTCTTCAATAAAGAGCTGTGCTTTTAAACTCCTTTGCCTTTGTGAATTTTGGCAGCAGCCCACACTTGGAGAGCTTTTGAGAACCCCTTCTGCAGTCAGATTTCCCTGCCCTGCCCCAGGGGACTGCAGGCAAGTCACTTCTCACAGCTGTCCCTCAGCTTCCTATTCTGTGGCATGTGGCTCACCACTACCTCAGAGGGTTGGGGCTATGCAACATTTATATGTTAAGCGCTGTGAAATCCATGAGGTTGATGGGGTGCTGAGTGTTACATGTTCTGTGAGGGTAGTGCTACCTCAGCTCATCACTTGGGTGTAGCAGGGGGTAGGACAGGCACAGGAATATGGTTTTAAACCACTGCAATCCTGGTGTGACAAGTCATTAAGTGAGTGGAAGAGGAGTCAGTTCAGTTGTGTGGTGGCAGGACTTGTTTCTTCTACAGAGCAGGCCAAGGGTGAAGACCAGAAGAATATACACATTTATGAGTTCTACCTAAGACCTCACGATCTTGCCCAACACTAGGAAAAAAAAAAGCAAAAACCAAACGGAGACATTTTTGGTTCCTTCTCATGGAGGCTGCCTCCTGAGCCATCTTATACTGGAGATGTTCTGGGGTGGCAAAATCCTAGTTTGCTCTGAGAAAAGTCTCTCTTCTCTTGTTCTGGTCAGAATCAGAGGAAGTTGTCAACAAACTTAAAAGAGAATCCAAGTGATTTGCAGCATGGTGCAACAGAAAAGATGATCACTACATTTCAGTGGATACATGGCTACAATAATGGGCATTACAATTTCTGGTGAAAAGAGGGTGAAGCTGTTAGTAACACAAGAGTAACCTGCTCCTTCTTTCCTATATTCTCTCTGTGCTCTGTGCTGAAGCAAAAAAGTTACTGTTGGCAAGCTCCCTTGCCTCATTCCTACCTAAAGCTGTCATGGAATGAAGAACGGTCGTTCATTTTGGACTGCGTGGCAGTATGCAACAGAGACGGAGAACACAGCTACCTGATTCCTAACCAAGCCTGTACCACCTTTGCTCTAAGGAAGAGGTCAGGCATTGCTCTCTGTGTGTCAAAGTTGCCTTAGTTGGCTTAGCTTTGGGTTTAACACCATAGCTGGAAAAACATACACTAATTTTACTGCCTCTCTTTCAATAATTCCCCTCCCACACACACCCACAAAAAAAAATTAAATTACCAAAACAAGCTTTAGCAGGGTCTGAAGATCCGGATGCTCTTAGGAGCCATCCAGAGTCTAATTCTGGCTTGGCTACAAATTTAATTTGTAGTCTTGAATAAGTCAATTAAATTCTTCTCATCAAGTCTTCCCTCAGTAAAATTGAGAATAATTTCTTGCCTTGTAGGCATGCTGCAAAGACTAAGAAAGTCTTGCAATAATTTATTTCAAATGTTAAAATCTCTTTAGAATTACATAGAAACCTCAATTAGGATTTATAGAAAGGGTATTTAAAGCCACAATGGGATAAAAAGTATCATCATTGAAACTAATTAATGAAATAACAGTGTTGAAAAACTCAGACGTGAAGGACGGAATAGAAATCTGCAGTGTGCTAGCAAAGTATACTCAGCTCAGAGAAACAACAGCTCTTTATTCACTGGAGCAAACTCTGTGCAGATACACGAGGAAATATTTGTAGCCTGTGATACTGTTTAGTAGTGTCTTGCATCATAGATTGGTCTATATTATTCATGATCTTATAACATGTTGTGCCTTTAGCTGGGATCTGTCCTGGTGTGGTTGGTACCACGGGCACAGAAGATAATTAAGTTTTCTGCCCTCTGCTTGCAGCCAGAGGTCCTGAATGTCCAATGGTTTATGTCACACAGGGATGAGACCACAGCTGTCAACAGCTATAACCGGTGCATGTAAATGCATCATCATGGGTGATAAGCTCAAATACATTATGAGAAATGTCACAGGATTGCCCTGGCAGATGCATGAAGCACGAGGTAACAGCAGCATCATTATGGCTGGTGTAACTGTCAGAGCATACCAGTTGCTTACATGTGCTCTATGTGCATACTAAGGGATGTGAGTTTCAGGGAAGAGGCCTGAAAGCAGCAGGGTAATCAAGTGGCCTTGCAGAGTCTTATATAGATCTCCTCTGGTTTTGGCAGCCAAAGATAAAGCAAGGATGATTTGAGGCAAACTTGACCTTAAATGTGCAAAGGCAGACATTAGTGTCAGAACACAGGCCAGTACCATCAGCACATACGGGACAAAACACAAGGCGGGACTGTGCTGCGACAGACCTTAAGAGTGAAAAATAGAAGTTTGAACTTATATCACAGAATCACAGAATCGTAGGGGTTGGAAGGGACCTTGAGAGATCATCGGGTCCAACCCCCCTGCCAAAGCAGCTCCCTAGCTCATATTACACAGATGGGCATCCAGACGGGTCTTGAATATCTCCAGAGAAGGAGACTCCACCACCTCCCTGGGCAGCCTGTCCCAGGGCTCTGTCACCCTCACTGTGAAAAAGTTCTTCCGCATGTTGGTGCGGAACTGCCTGTGCTCCAATTTACAGCCATTGCCCCTTGTCCTGTCCCCAGAGACCACTGAAAAGGGGCTGGACAATTCCCCCTGCATCCCATACTTAAGATATTTATAAACATTAATAAGGTCCCCCCTTAGTCTTCTTTTCTCTAGGCTGAACAGTCCCAGCTCACTCAGCCTGTCCTCATAGGGGAGATGCTCCAGGCCCTTAATCATCTTTGTAGCCCTATGCTGGACTCTTTCCAGGACAAGCCTGTCTTTTTTATACCAGGGAGCCCAGAACTGGACACAATACTCCAGATGGGGCCTGACCAGGGCAGAATAGAGGGGGAGGATCACCTCCTTAGACCTGCTGGCCATACTCCTCCTGATGCACCCCAGGATCTCATTGGCTTTCTTAGCCATCAGGGAGACTGCTGGCTCATGGGCAACCTGTCATCTACCAGGACTCCCAGGACCTTCTCCACAGAGCTCCTCTCCAGCAGGTCATCCCCCAGCCTGTACTGATTCAAGTGGTTATTCCTTCCCAGGTGCAAGACTCTACACTTGCTTTTGTTGAACCTCATCTGGTTTCCCCCTGCCCAGCTCTCCAGCCTGTCCAGGTCTCGCTGGATGGCAGCACAGTGTTCCTGCGTGTCAGCCACTCCTCCCAGCTTTGTACCATCTGCATACTTGCTGAGGGTGGATGCTATTCCCTCATCAAGGTTGTCAATGAAGATATTAAACAGGACTGGACCCAACACCGAGTGCTGGGGAACACTGCTAGTTACAGATCTCCAGCCAGACTCTGCTCCAGTGATCACCACCCTCTGAGCTCTGTCTGACAGCCAGTTCTCAACCCATCTCACTGTCCACTCATCTATCCCATGCTCTCTCAGCTTTGCTATCAGGATGTGACGGGAGACAGTGTCGAAAGCCTTGCTAAAGTCAAGGTAGACGACATCCAGTGCTCTCCCTCCATCCACCCAGCTGGTGATGAGATCATAGAAGGCTATGAGATTGGTCGAGCACGATCTCCCCTTGGTGAATCCATGCTGACTACTTCTCATGACCTTCTTCTCTTCCAATTGCTTGGAGATGGCAACCAGATCAAGCTGTTCCATCATCTTTCCAAGTGAATAGAGAGAATAAAAAGCTATCAGAGGGAAGAGTAACATCAAAGACACAGACAGCTTGCAGTTTTATACATGTAGATCTTGGGTTATCCTTGAAATCAGCTGTAATCATAACAACAACAATAATAATGCTCTACTTATGGGATAATTACCTTGTGCTCAATTGAACATGGTCCTTCCCCCCATCTTGTACTGTAAGACATATGACAGAAATCAGAGTTATCAAATTTGCTGTTTTATGAAGCGCCACTGAGGAGCAGCCCATTTGGTCCATATCATTGTTGCAGAGGTGATAATGTAATAAAAGGATGGGTTGGGTGAGAAACCCCTGCCATAACCCCACCACACTGCTAGAGGTTGCTGTGCAACCAGTTCCAGATACAGCAGAGAATGTAAGAGAAAGAGAAAGGCATTGCCAAAACAAAACTAAGAAAGCATCAGAAGAGCTAACTCAAGTCATTCATGCCCATTTTCTCCAGTCATTCCTCCCTTACTTACCTTCTCCTTTTCCCTCTGCTCAGTCCTGCATCATTCATTAGTGTGGCTGGGTTCTAATAGAAGATCTGCCAACTGCCCGCAGTGGGGAGGGCTGGGGGTGATAAGAGGGCTTCTGTTGATTTTGGGTTTTTTTCCAAATTGATTTCTGGCCATTCTTACAAAGAAAAATTATTTTCCTATTCCTGTACTGATGAATACACATGGGTACATGCAGACATCTAAACACTGCAGTGTTACAGTGAAGTGGAAGGGGGGAGATATGCAAATACATCTCTGTATAGCTACTCCAAACTGTGGGATACGCAGCCACACTGTGAGGTGATGGGCCATTACTCTGATTTTACACACAGGTTGTAAAAGCCAAACCTTCCTCTTTCCCCCATCTTCGTTTGAATAAGGAGAAGGAGGTTGCTTAGCCCAGAGTCTGGTTTCTCTGGGGCAGTAGAGTTGTGCTTTACACTCTTTGCTTGCTGACATATCAGTGCAGCACAAGTCAGGTGCTGCCCTTGAAGGTCTGTTCATGTGGTTACGTATCTGTAGTTAACACTGCACAAGCTAAACTCGGCCCTTACAGGACTCTTTCCTCAGGTCATCCTGCTGTGTGAGTGAGGAAGCACCAGCTGCTGCTTAGTCCAAACATCCAGTTGCCTACAAGGATGTTTATAGGTGTAAAATAAATGCTCTCTCTGCCCAGGCAAGCTTCTTCTGTCAGTGACAGTTACTAACTTGCCAGTTCACCAAGAGCTGGTCTCTACCAACTGTGTGCATCCCAGGTACTAACTACTACACCGAGAGCAGTTTATGGACACGTCTGTGTAGCTACTTTTTGTCAGCTCCGTGGTCTTCCGTGTTTGTACAGCATTTGGTCTCTGCAGAAGGTGCCAGTGAGACCCGGTACCAGTAGGGACAAGTAACAAACTGGCATTTGTCCATTTATCTCCCTGCTTTGTGTCACTTGTGGAAATGAGGAGCATTTCAATTTGGTATCCCAGCCGAAGGCCGCTGTACTCAGGCACCTTCTGCACCAGCACCTGGCCAATCACCTGAGTCCAGCTGGGGACACCTAGTCACGCCACTTTCTGAGACAGGGGAGGGGGCTGCCTGACTAAAGGATGCCTGTAAGGTCCAAACCCCCTTTCCAGCAGCTGTGCAATAGATTTTAAGAAAAAAACCCCACAACCAAGCAACCAGTGAGTGAAAGTACATCGGGATGGGGGGGTACATGTGTTCAGAGCATGCGAGGATGGTGGTTTCTGTACAACCTGCAGAGCCTCGGGAGCCCAGACGATAGCAATAGATGATGCAAGGGCACCTCTGCATGGCAGAGCGCGATGCAGCACAGACATGGCATGCAGTGTTGGTGCTGCTGCTAACAGACACCTCTGATGACAGTGTGACTGTCACCATCTACGACACTAGCAGTAGCCGTGTCTGCTCCCTTCATGCTGCTTCACACCGCTGGTGACCTTTGTGCCACGGCTGAGGTTGGCTGCAGTGATTGCTGCCTCTTTTTAAAATCTATGAAATTGTAGAAAGTACAGAATGAAAAAAAACCAACCTGGAGAGCTCCAAGACAGAAGGAGCAAAAATAAATTCAGTGCAGTAGAGGTCCCTTTTCTGAAGACATTAAACAGCTTTAAGACTACACAAGTAAATGAACACACCCTTTTTATTACTGAGGCAACCAAAGTGGGGAGAATGGAAACAGCCTGTTATAGGTAAAGCCAAATGAGATGTTGCCTAGTAACTCTCAGCAGGGAAGCGTTTAAACCCAGCCAGTTTAGTGAAGCTGATGTTCTGACTCAGAGATTATTTTCTCTGGAAAAAATCTGAAAGCAGGAAAGCTCAATTTAACAAACATACAATTTATTTTCCTATTACAGCAAACCGTGGTGACAATGCTTGGGAGAATACAGAAGTATTTACAAACTTGTTCAAGGAAGAACAGATGAGACATGCTTTCAACAAAAGCATCACTTTTGTTTTGATGCTGACACCCTGACACCCCCACCCCAATACAGTAAATTTCACATTCATTTTTAATTTCAGATTCAGCAGTAGACAAGGGATAACAAAAGTCTGGAGATATTACACAGATCATTACATTATGATTGTTTTTTTTTCTGTAAGTTCCTGAAGGAAACCCTAGTTCAGCTCTGCTATTGGACACAGAATCAAAGTAATTGATTTATAAGGAGAAAGATTCCATGCCTCCATGGGTTCCGTTGCCTGGAACAGTTTTAATTACGCCCTCCTTCAGGACTTTGCTTTTATGGCTTCACAGGACAGTCACTTGGCTTGGCTAAAGGTCTCTCACGTCAGGGTAAAAAACCAAACTCAGTCTTTATTTGGAGATTCATGTTATTTTTGCTTCCCTGTAGAAGGATGTGATGATTTTACAGAAGTAAAAGCTCTGGCATGATCAGCCATGTACATCTGTATTACTGGGTGCTACAGCCACTGTTCAGCGTAGGCAGTCAGGTGCAGAAGAGCACTTCATCTCAGCAGCCTCAGAGCAGTGAATGATGATAGCTATGAATGTGAACTAGTGCATCAGTTGTGGGTTTTTTAATTAAAAACCCCCAATGATAAACAGGTCCACAATTATATCACCCTACCATGAAAAGGCAGACTGCCAAAAAGTTACCATAAAAATACTCATTTTATCACCACTGACAATAACCTGGAATGAAAAGCTGCAATGGCAGGAGTGCTAACATTTTAGTTCTGCATTAAAAGCGTGAGAGTTTTTCATGGGCTGTGGAGAGGTAAAGGTGTAAGGACAGTAACATTATCTGTAATGCACCTAAACAGCCTCTAGTCTCTGCTGCAGGCTAGGCCTGGCTGTGGTGCTGTGTCCAGTGTTGCACTGTACTTTCAAGAAGGAAAAGAACCAGTTGGAAGGAGTGCAGAATAAAGCAACAAGACAATCAGTGCTCTAAAAAACACCACATAGAAAGGAACAGTTGAATGAACCGTCCACTTCTAGCCTAGAAAAGAGGTGAACGAGGAGTCAGAATAGCTACCCAAAATAGAAGGGTGGCTTCTGTGGAATAAGAGAACCCACAGAAGATTGCTGTGGAGATGCCAGGCACCACCACCACTGTGCAGGGCAAATAGTAATAAACTTTGACTTCAGCAAATTTAGTTCTTTCCCCAGTGTCTAACCAACAGTAGGAAGACATGAATGTTGCAACTCATTACCCAGCAGGGCTGTGGGGTCTCCATCACAGAGAAGAACAAACTTTTAGCAGGACTGAATCAGGAAGAACTACCTCAGTGATGGGGCAAATGTGTGGACTAAACCTCAGAGTGCCTTCTCTCTGCTCTCCCCAGTCACATGGTTTTCTTCACCCCAAACCAACTGCCTATATTTGATACTTCAAACTCTACTCATGTGTTTCATACCAAGAAGGGACACAGAACGGTTCCAGTGCTGCTGTAGTTCTCGCTGCAGGTAGGAGAAGGTAGATTCCTTCATGGGCACAAAGAAAACTTCCTTGTTAAGATTTGGGTCTTTGGGTATCATGTCCAAGACAAACATTGTCTCTTTGCAGACAACTTCAGGTCTAGTTGATCCCAATGAGTCATCTGGTTGTCTCACAGTACTGGTATTGCTTTAATCTCTGCCACAGCTACCATAAGCCTCAGAAAACGATGTCCATCCAGTCCCAGAAGTGTGCTTCTTTTCTGAGCTGTAGTGGAAACCAGACTTTTTTGTTAATTAATAACAGAGATGTTGTTAGCAAAAAAGTCTGGTTTTCATAAGAACATTAGCTTTTCTCCTCATCCCTGTCTCGTACTACTACTAATACTTGGCACAGCAGTTTTCTCACTGACATCAAACTGTGCTGGAAGATCTTTTCCAAAGGGAATTCTCCATCAGCCACCCAACAGGAGCATTTGCCTCAACATTTCTACTTCACTGTGAGGTTAGCATTTTATAGAGCTTGACTAAAGGTTTTTCCAACATTGTTAGCTGAATTCCACTTGGGAAGTTGCAGTTCGAAGCCTGGCCCAATACAGCACAGCCTCAGAGAAGGAAGTTTACAACTAGAAACCAAGTCTGGAAAATGGCTGGGTTGGCTGTCATCTGATGATAGCTTTGGCTTGCAGTCAGCAATCAAACCAGCCTGGAACATCAAACAGAGCCTTGCTTAAACCTTCAACCAACCAAGGACAAATCCTCACGGCACAAAGATCTGCTTCTCCCAAGAGGCAATCACAGCCATCAGAAACAGCACTACAGGATGTCAGCTTGCCTCCTGTGAACTTCCAGGGTTACCAACCCTGTTTAGTCACATATTAAACCTATAGCATATTGGAAAGTATGATCAGAAAATATTTTTGGGATTTAGCATACAGAAATGAGATACTTCTTCCAATTTAAAATTGTGCAAGCTCTGATAGCACTAAATACTTTCTCCTAGCAGGGCGTGATCTAGTGTGAGCGAGGAACAAAGACAGACTCGCATACTACTAGGATGAGTGCTCAGAGACCCACCACAAGCGTTTCCTCCCGATTCCCCATGTTTTATCCCAGTTTCACAAACCCAGTGCTCTTACTGGCATCTAGTGGTGGATGGAGACACCAGCAGCAGCTTTTCTGCGCTCCGGGGCATTGTCCATTAGTCAACACAGACTTTAAAGCAAAGTATCTCGTGTATGTCTTCTATATGTTGGTGGGATATTAATGCAGTGAAGAAAGATCTGAAAAGCTGCCTTGCAGTGCCTTTTAGAAAGACAAGACGAACGAGCTGGGCAAAGAGCTTTAAAAATCCAACCTGGAGAACAGTGTGTGTTTCAGCATGCGCTTTGTCGTTAGCTGCACAGGGCTGTCTCTGAGCCACGTGGCTGTGGGAATAAAAAGGTTTGCAAACACGGAATGACCAAAGGCTGGCTTTCATGTGGGCTCTTGCTCAGTCCTTTACAGCGTTCCACAAAGACCCAAGAGAAATGCTCTCCTACTTCACAAAACTGGGGAGAAGTAGCACGCAGCACTGAAGCGAGCTGCACTGAAACACTTGTAATTTGCAGACACTCTGTACGGTTCAAGAAAGACAGGGAACTCCTGGAGAAACCCTAATGGAGAGCTGCAAGGATGAGATGAGGACTGGAGCATCTCTCTTGTGAGGAAAGGGTCAGAGAGCTAGGGCTTTTTAGCCTGGAGAAGACGAGGAGGGGATCTGATACATGCTTATAAATAGCTAAAGGATGGATGGCAAGAGGATCGAGCCAGACTCTTTCCAGTGCTAGCCAGTGACAGGACAAAGGGCAGTGGGCACAAACTGGAACACAGGCAGTTCCATATCAATATGAGGAAGAATGTCTTGACTCTGAGGGTGGCAAAGCACTGGGACAGGCTGCCCAGAGAGGTTGTGGAGTCTCCCTCTCTGGAGATACTCAAAACCCACCTGGATGCCTACCTGTGCAACCGCTCTAGGTGATGCTGCTCTGGCAGGGGGTTGGGCTAGATGATCTCCAGAGGTCCCTTCCAGCCCCTGCTGTTCTATGATTCTGTGAATCTGTGATTGCATGAGAAGGTATTTAGGGCTCCAGGTCTCTTTCTTTCCAGACAAAGAGGGCTCTCTGCCTTCCCTGCTGCAAAACCACACAAATGCTGTGCCTATCAGACACAGAGCCCCAAAAATTAACCAGGGGGAACACAAATGCCCATACAAGATTTCTCAGCTTCCCTGACTTATACCTGTGCCATTTCTTTTTTATTTTCAAAAGATTTAAATCAGAACTCTTTGTTTTTTTGACACAGGGATCCTTCTGCTTATTCATACACAGGTACAAAGATCCTCTCTGAAAACCTGTAGAGCCAAGGAAGGTCTTTAATGCTATGTGGGTTTCACATCTGACCCTGACTGACTCCATCCCTTACATGCCGCTCACAATACTTAAGTTTATTGTAGATGTTTTCCACTGCTAAAGGATCAATCTTTCGAGCTGTTAAACTAGCTTTCAACAGAAATGGTCTCTGTGTGGTTTTACTAACAGTAATATCACTTAGATTCCCTAATAGAAACATTTTAGTACCCCAAAATATTGCTGTTCAAGATCATATTTGTCCTTTGAAGTATTTCACCACTTAATTTATGGATAAATGGACTTTCCCTAAACATATGCATTAGATTAGCCTTCGACACACCATTCCTCCAGCACATGTCATTTACTTTGATCCCTATTTCAGTCATCCTGGATGGAATCCAGGTAATTCTAAAAAGTGCTTTTTGCTGTATGAATCTCAGCTGTAGGTTTATGGTTTGCTGAAGGTTTGAGATTTCATTAAAGCACCACAATTTGCTATCTATAAAGGTTAGGGGTTTGTTCCATGTATTTCCAACTCTTTCAAATGAATATTTGGTAGCAGAAGGTAATAAATTCTGGCATAAATGTGTGCACACACCTATGCTTTGAAAGGAAGGAGGAACTGCTTCGTGTTTACCTGCAGCTAATGATCTGATGATGCATTTGAAAAAGAAAGGACATTTTTTATGCACTAGGAAATAAACATAATGAATTAATCTCCTGCCAAGTACCATTTTTGTCCCCTCATTGTTAGTGTCCTCTACAACATAATGCGTTCATGGAAAAATATATTCAGACCATTTTGCACATTTAAGCATTTTGAATGCTCTTAAAAGAGTTTTCTTTGTCTATGTGTAAGGTTTGTTTGTTTGTCTGTTTAATTTCCCTGTATCAGTCTGTAATAATTTTGTGCTTTAAACAAAGGTACCTATATTCTCTGAGAGCTGGATACTGCAAAAAGCAGCATGGCTGTTGGGTTATATTGTTGTTTTGTTATTAGTTTAGCAGCAGAAGCAATTCCCTCCAGTGTTCATCTCTCTTCATGTTGGCCTGTCAATATCTATTGCCTAATATAAAGGATGCCTAAATTGAAGGAACATTTGAAGGAATTGAAGGAGCTCTTCCACAGCTTAGTAATTTAAAACTTCTCTAATTTGTCTGAATTTTCCAGAGGTATTTTTAGGTTTTGTATTTGTCTTCAAAATATTCTGCAGTGCTGCAATAGCTTCTGAAGCAAATTTATTTACAAGTGCTTATTAGCAAACCTCTGCAGAAAAAGACTTAGGCAAATGTTCATTTGCATAACAGTAGTTTTCTGTACGTGGCCAAAGGAAAACTAACAGTTCACAATCATCACCCACCAATTTTACCGTTTAGTTGCCTAGTTTAGGTTTTTAAAATATATCTGTTACATCTTTTTCCCCTTCTCACTATTCAGATCTCTCATTCCTCAGCTTCCCATTTGAAGTTCTGATCTGGGACACGTCCTTTAAACCCTTCTTAAAAATGGGCATATAGACCATATTCCATTGAACCTGCGGTTAGGAATATATACAGGCTGTTTTCTAGATCAAAAATATGAGGAACTGTCTTTTCTGGTTCAGTTACAGAGAACAGAACACCCTCTGCACATCCTACTCAGAGGCACTCTATTTCCTTTTACTTAGACTTTAATGAAGTTGCAAATATATATAGTATTGCAAAGAGTACAGAGGTTAATAGCACAGGCATTCGTAGCTGGGTTTTAAAAAGTAGATGGAACAAAAAAGGCAAAAATAATGGAATTTAATTTAGGGAACAAGAAGGGGGTGGGGGTGAAGAAGGGGTCTCAGCTCCAGCGTGAGGGTCCCAGCAGGAGGAACATAACAAAGACTAGGGCATACCAAAGGTCTCCCTGTCCCAGGAGCTCACAATATAAGAGTGCAGGAATGGAGCAAACATACCACGATGCTCACACATAAACACACATATTCTGTGGCAACCTGTGGCTTAGGGCCCTCTTCCACGGGGAATTATTATCAACAAAAAAAGGACAGTGTGTGCAGCAGGAGAAAAAAAAGCAGATCCTAAACACCTGCTTGCTGCCCACTGGAGGCCCTTACATGCTGCAGAAAAGGACACACCATGTACCTGTTTCAGGGATCCTGGAAATCTCCTACACTGCACCCAGAGGATGGTTCTTCTGACCCAACTAAGCTTTCTGTTCCTCTCGAGAAAAGACGCTGCCCCTCCTGCCACCGCTGCGGCATTTTAAGGTTGCTGTGAAATGTGAGGGATGTTACCTGAAGAGTGGGGCATTGCAGCACACACAGCAGTATATTCCTGACTCTGTTATTCAGATAGATCCCACTGAATGGCTTTTGAAAAATGGAAGGGGAAAAAAAGGAGAAGTTAATAATGCAGGTCTTTTAAAAGCTCACCATCTGGAACAAGCACGTAGGAATCAGATTCAAAACAGGAGAAAAACCATAAAAAGAAGGCTTCACAGGGGGGCTTTGAAGAACAAACATTAGCAGCATAGAGAAATGAAGGGGAAGATGCCTTTGGATTAATAGCAAAGACTACCCCCTGCCCCCAGAAACTTCGAGACCAGTCAGATGCATAAATCATCCAGGTACTAGGGCTGGAGTCGTGACCTCCAAGGAACTTGTGAAATGTGCAGGATCCCAAAGACCAGGGCTCTGCTATGGAGCACCACAACTTCAAAGTGGCTCTACAAAGGGACTCTCCTCCTCTTGGCATGCTCTGGAATTAGGATCCTTATTTTACAGATAAGGATTTGGACACAGTTTGTGTGATTTAATCCCACGGTGGATGTTCCATGCGTCCAGATGCCCTGGGTCTGGGCAAGGGATGCTGGTGCTCCACCCACAGCACTACAGGGTCTCCATCACAGAAGGAAGTAAAACATAGGGACAAGGTGGGTGGGTGGGTGATCTGGTGCACGAGAGGTAACCAGCCTGCTGAATATTGCATGGCCTAATCTATGTGTGATCAACAAAAGAGAGATGATGGGCATAGTCTTCCTCCCCTCTGGAAAGGCCTCCGCTACTGCCCCACAGATGGCTGAGCAGGCAGTAAAGTGTCCCAGAGAAAACCCCAAAATATGAAAAGAATGCAGAATGTTTTTTCATCTGCAAACCAGTCTGGGTCAGAAGAAAATTCATCTACTTCAGTATGCCAAGTCTAACTGCCATCCATGGAGGCACAGAAAGCCTGTGAAGGAACTGAGTGGTGGCAGTGCCCCAAAGCAGGTTTTTCTCTGCCCAGCAGGCAGAGGAGGGGCTTAACCCGGGCCAGCATTAGCACTTTTGCCTTCCAGTGCAGTTCCTTTTTCTTTTCTAATGAAGAATTGCTCTGGAGTCTTTTTTTACTCCAGTCTGTAACAACAGTTGCTTCAGCTTGTTTGGTCAGAGCGCCCATGCCTTCCATTAGATATAGAAAGATCGTATTATTCTTAATGCCATTGTAACTTCAACTCCATTGATGCTTTCCATCATCACTTCAGTTCTCCTAAAGTGCCTATGGGTCAGACAGAGCACAGGAGGGCACTTCAGGGACAGAAAAGCGGGGGCAAGTGCAGGACTTTACATCTGCTTTCCATTCTGTGTGCTGCATAGGCAGAGCAGCTCCAGCACACCACTTGGGAAGGCTCTGAATGGAAACAGGCACCTGAGACACAAGGTACCACCTGCTCTCCCACCTCTGCTCTCTATTCTCAATGTACCCTCCCTGGCAGTGTTCAAGGCCAGGTTGGATGGGGCTTCGGGCAACCTGGGCTAGTGGAGGGTGTCCCTGCCCATGGTAGAGGGTTTGTGACTAGATAATCCTTGAGGTCCCCTCCAGCCCTTGGGATAACTGCTGGTCTGCTTGAGCTCCTTCCTCATCCCAAGTTACCACTGAAAGGTTTGGCAGTGTGCCTGTTGGAAACCACCAGAAACCTGAACTAGCACTCATTTGTGGGCTGTCAAAGACCAGCAGCTTCCACAGGCCTCAGAGCAAAGTGGTGCTAAGAAGCAGCAGAGGAAGAAGGCAACACCTACAGCCCAAGAGAAATGGGGCCATTGTTAAGTGAAGGACACACAACAGGAGAGCATAACTCACTCATCGTGGTGCAAACCTCTGGCAACACTTCCTATGGGTCTGTATACACTGTGCACAACATTTATGGTGGTAGGGCATTGGCAAAGAATTAATAGGTTGGATTAAAAACCATAAGTAAAATAGTTTCATTCCTTCCTAACCAAAAAAGTCCAAGGTGGAAAACTACTTCCACACCGCATAGAAAAATCAGCTCTTGAGTGACAATCACTTGCCTGGACTCATCTCCTACAGTGCAGAAATGATAATGGGGAAAAAACCCACAAAAGAAAAAGACTTTGAAAATTACAGTTTAACTATAAAATCTATAGTTTAGCCTGCCAGTTGAAGAGAAACACCTATAGCAGGCTGGCTTAGCCCCTTCCAACTGGCTAGAGGACACCATGAATGGGGACCTCCTCCCCCTGCATGACGGCTCCTGCCCTTTCCCTCCCATTCCCCACGCTCCAGGTGGAGAGTACCTGTGGCACCACGGACAGTGCAGGAGCAGCAGCAACTCTGTGGCTGGGAGTGGAGGAGAAAGAGGAGGCAGGTGCCAAGCATCCTCTGGAGCAAATGAGCTGCCATATTGGTGGTGCAGGAGAGGAGATGACAACTCCCCCTGTCCCATCCCACCGGGTTGCATGTCTAGTCTGTGCGTTCAACCTACATAATTGCACCTTATAGAAGCAACGAGTAAAGCACCCGCTTAAACACTGATGCAGCATTTGCAGGTAAAGGTTTAATTCACTTCTCACGGGGAGGCAAAGAGGTCTGCTTAAAAACTGCCTCCTGTTGAGGCATTTGCTTGCAGCTGTTACAGATTGTTTTTAAGGAGAACAAGTCCGGTATTTGCATGCAAAAGTGCTCTCAATGCATGTTATAGGTATTGCTCTTAGTTGTATTGATCGAGTAATTGCAAAGGCAGTGCTCTATCTGCACAGTTACTTGTTTACACAGTGTGATTTGCAGTCACAGCTGCTTTGACTTGCCCTATAAATATACCTGTAACAGGACCCATATTTTAGTTTGGCCTCCTGTCCCTGAAGGCAGGCCTAAACACACGTCCATTTGCCAGGTTAAGCCTTAATGCTGCTATTTTTTTTTCCCAGTAGTTCCATTTCTGCTTTGGAATTGGTTCATCATTGCTGCATGACATAGAAGGAACTGTTTTGATTGCATCAGACAGCAAAGCTACTGATGGTGCTTAATACACACTTTCTTTTTAGGCTGATTCTTCTGGGCTGATTTTCTAAATCAAAGTTAAAAAATCATGTTGAGTGGTCAGTCCTGTGTATCCTTTTACTGAACCATCCTCACATCTAAGCTGGTGAGTTCAATGGCAGCTGAGGACATCCAACGCAGCATCCGATGGGTACCATGGCTGTAATCAAATCCTCTGCTTGGATCCATGAAGCCATGCATTGAAAGACAGATAGTAGCGAGGCTTGTAGATGATCACGCTTGCTGTCTGCAGCAGCAGGGGAGACGGGGACACACTGCTGACTTATGGCTTTGTCCTATACAATAAGACATAGTGGAGTGAAGTAGGAGAACCTTGATAAAACTCCTGGAGATGTGATGCCTGTGAATCCTCAGACCACAATTCAGGATGATAGGAGAACAGTGCTGCTGGGCATGGGGAAGACAGCTTCACTGGGGCTTACAGTGCTGACAGAGGACAGCATCCCTTTTCCCCTGTGCAGCCATTTTGGGAAGTGAAGATCAAAGCATTCTTTCCAAACGCTTTCTGGCTTAGCCCTGTGGCATCTTACAGCAGTCATTTGGCCATAGTTCAGGAGGGAATTGGAACACATTAGGGAGCTTTTGGAAGTGAAACACTCCGTTTGACACTCCCCCAGTTCTGGCAAGTGGTTTAGGGCTGGGAAGCACTTGCAGGCGATGGGGTGGCTCATCGCCATCATCTCCAGTTCAACTGTGGCAGAGAGACGTTTCCTTCCCGTTCCTGGCCTTGGTCTCAGGCAGTGTTTGCTGCTGAGGAGGACAGGTAATCAGTGGAGTTCTCCCTGAGGGATCTGGGAAATGAAGCAGGGTGAAATAAAGTGGTTAGTCCCAAAACTTGCATGTTTTAATGTAACTGACATCGATCAAACTGGAGCTTTTTTAAAAGGCAAAATTCAATAACGAACTGTCAGTACCTTCCATGCAGCTCTCTGTTATTGGTACCACCCCAAGCACAGCAGTTCTGAGGCAGTGCCCAATGGGCACAGGCCCCTTGCTGTGCCCCTTCCTTGGGCTCTGAGGAGAGGAGTGGCCACTGGGCCCTGTGCTGGGGAGCAGCAGCGGTAGAAAGCATTAGGCTTGTCCGTCCTTGCCTTCTCATTCTCTCTGCAATCCAGCTTATTGCAAGTTGCTTCTTGATTAAAATGAGCGCAGCAGCGGAAGAGGCAGATCCCACTCATGCCAACACCCACCATCCATGCTTGAGGCACTGCGCGGGTGGATTGGATCCTCCATTTTTCCCTGCATGACAGATCTTCCTAAAGTGGAAAACAACCCCCCTGGCTGGACGTATTTAATTTTTCAGATCTTCAGTGCTGAAAACCCAAATCATTGTCCTGTCATGCCTGTAATATTGCCTCCCATGGTTACAGCACATACCGAGCTTCGTAGCTAGGCAGAGAACAGGCCTGCATTTCTCCCCATAGACTGTTATAAAAGCCAATTAGGCTGCTACTTAATTTTCCTCCTTTTTGTCTCCCTTGTGCACAAGGGGGAGCAGTTAAAAGTCTCCCCTAGCTACATTATGTACATTTTCAAGGAAATTCTCCCTGAATTGTAATTCAGCAGGTTTATTGTTAAAAAATGCTGCCTGACCAGCAGATACACAAGCTGCATCCAGGGAACGGTCACTCATCAAAAGCACGATGTCTTATTAGATGTGTGTAGATGGGGAGAAGCTCCTCAGCTCCTCCTGTAGCGTTACTTTGCACCGAGGAGGCAGCAGCAGCAGCGTGTGTGTGGGCGGGTGGAGGCGGGAGTCGGAGGGGAGCGGTCACGGTCCAGGCTATCCTGCTAATATTTATTCGGGTTCTAACCATTTCCCAGCCCAGGCTGTCTTGACTGACAGCTTTGGGGACAAGCAGAGCATCACATAATGCCTACGCTGACAGATACCGAGCAGTCAGGCAGGAAGCTGTGAGGTGCAGAAATCAAATGAACCCCATTCAAATTCAAACCCCTGCTTAAGCGGCTTTTGGTAATAAAACCTCTCGACATTACTAGGGATGGAGGAAAACAGGGAAACCGTGGTGTATTCTTTGTTTATATGCATTTGTATGCAACTAGTTTTCCTCTCCTTATTTTATCATACCTAACGTAAGTCCTCTCCTATGGGATGTTCCTGTTGAAATGTACAGGAGCTCAGCATACAAGAACTTGGCTTGGACCTGTCCCATGTAGCGGTACTGTGTGCCCAGGTCCCCAGAGAGTGAAGAAAGGGGGGCTGGCACGAGCGCTTTGGTGGGTACGTTGTATCTGTGGTGGGCTCCCTTTTCCCCACAGAAATCCTCACTGCTTTTGTAGGGAATGATTGCAGAAACTCCACATCCTTCCTCGGCAGAGTCTTCCCTCCCCTCTAACAGTCTTGCTAGATCTCCACAGGTAGTTTCTAGTCACTCAGATACAATGAAAATCTGGGCTTCTGGTGTGTAGAAATACTGTTTCCACATGGAAATGCTATCCAAGACACACAGTAATTCTCCAGAGCTGAATTCCAATGAAATTCCAATGGAAAGGGATTTCAGTGAGAATTATTAGGAGCAGAAGTGCCAAAGCTTCTCGGGAAAAAGGTATTGATGGTTTCCAGAGGCTCAGAGAGACTGAACTCAGATCCAAACCTCCCTGAAGCTGGTCCATGGGTTCTACTGAGATTTATTTGTGGTGTATCCTGATGTGATGTGTCAAAAACATGATCAGAAATAATGGACAACTTCTTTCCTTGTTTGCTTTATGGTTTAATATCCTTTTTTTTCCCTAATAAAAATATAGGTTAATTATTCTAATGTTCTTTATTAATAAAAATTAGGTTATATTTGTGGACTAGTTTAAGTAGTGTAGAATAGAACAGAATAGAATAGCGTAGTTCCAGCGGGAAAGGATCTAGAGGTTTAGTCCACTGTGACAAATGCTTTGGATTGGATTAGACCAAATGCCCTTCCTACTACCTGTCCCACATATATTATTCTAGGATTCTAAAAATTCTAGGATTGAAAAATAATGAAGACATGAATACCAGGTCAAATGGATATTTTGCAATCACTCCTTGATATAAAACTACTCTACATTCCCCAAACTTGTGTGTGATTTCTTATCCCTTGTACCTCAGGGTGGTGGAGAACAGGGACGGTTCTTCTTCCATCCAGTACCCAAACCTGAACAAAGCGTTGCATGAACAGTTATTTGGCAGCAACTGCTGTAGCAGCAGCTTTCTGTAGGTTATCTTAATGGATTTATCACCCTGAACTAAGCCCTGGCCATCTGTTCTATGCTCTAATTACAAAAGTAGAAAAAGCTAATTCACGATTGCATCACAAAAAAGGTAAAATAGAAATGATGTAAGAGCAGGGTATGTCATGCTTCACACTCTGATTGGGGGAAGTCACTCTGCCTTCAATAGTCTGACTTCCCTGGTAGCAGAGTTTGCTGCTTTCCCAGCAAACGGGGATTCCTGAGGAGTACAGCTCACCACACTAGGCTTTATTCTGCTCATTCATGTTAGATGTACCTTTACATTTTGGATTCACATAAGGCAGTTGTGAACCTTCTTTCCTTCTCACTTGGATGAGCCCCAGCATAGTTGTTTTTAATGCATTTTTCTAATCAGGGAAAACACAAAATTGCGCTCCTTAAAAATCCCCCCCCAGCTCTGCATGTCCTCCATCCCACTTTTGCTGTGATGCAGACGTGTCTGATAGATTCAGTCACTGGTCTGTGCTGGCAGCTCATCCCCATGGCAGTGCCCTTGCTTTAGAAGATAGGCAGAAAGCGGGGGGCTGAGGGTGTGTGCCCTTCTTCTTACTGATACCTCCAGTCCTTCCGTACTGCCCCTGCCTGAGCCAGCAGCGGTGGCAATGCTTTAGCTGGGAGCTGAAGTTCCAGTTCACTTGTGTTGTGTGGGCAAGGACTTGGGCAGTGTCTGTCCTCTGGGAATCTTACACTAAAAAGTGGATGCAATTGAACAAGTTAAGGAGCCAAGAATTAATATCTTGGCCCACTTTATTTTTACAGGGTACATCCTCCTGCCACTGGCACCCCTTCCCAGTGTGCCGTGTTGTGTCCTGGGTCTGCAGCAGCTTCGTAGAACTTTCATCAGCCCCAGTGGCTGCAACCCAGCTCACAGGGGAGTCTGGTGGGGCACTCGAGGGGTCCCTGCCAGAGACACCTGCCTTGTGGCCGGGCAGGGAGGCTGGACTTGCCTCGATTTCTCTGGGGTAAGAATTATGGAGTGATGGACAGGACTGTCGGTGAAGTAGGTGAATAGTGGAGGGGAAAAATAGTTCAAAATTAATTTGGTCCCTGGATTTTTGGAAGGTTACCCCCTCTTCCCCCCCCCCGGTATCTAAAACCAGAGAGTGATTTTTCTCAAACACATACATTATTTGAGAACTAAACAGCATGTTGTAAGGTGGAAGGCATGCAAGAAACCACTCTAATGCAAAAAATTGCCTGAGGGATTGGTAGGCACACAGTGTGTGGGTCTGCTTTGCCCTGTGAGATGTTCCTGTCTTAAACTCATTCCTTTAACTGTGCTCAAGATGTGGTTATAATCCTTGGTCTCCAGCATGCTCACCAGTTAGCTGGTGGAAAAAGTTGCATTCTGTCCTGCAGGCATGAGCTGGTTTTCCATGTTTTGAAAACAGAGTGGTGGTCTGGCCCAGTACCCCTGCTCCCATCAGAACAGGTGTTGGGGTTTCCTCTCCAGGGCCCATCTGAGCAACTCTGGGCTGAGTAAAAACCTCTACTCCAGCCTTGTGCGGTATCAGGACTGGCCAGATCTGCAGAGACAACTACCCCAAGGGAACTTTAGGTTAGGAGCCTTTGAAAAGAGAGCATACCACGTTGCTGCTGCTGTAAATGTTTGGTCTGTATTTGCTATAGAGGAAGAGGGTAGAGAGGATCCAAGCAGGCTGTAGGTTTTACGCAGACCTCGGTTCCACACCATATTGCCATTTACCTAGCGGGGAAAAGTACTGGTAGTTCAGGTATTGGTAGTGTGTTCGTTGCTTTAGTTTCTGTGTGGCACACAAGGAAGCCTTCCTGGCACACGGAGTGTTCAATGGCACCGTTGGTACCAAACTGAGCACGGACCTGACAGAAACCTGTGCCCTGTTTGCTCCTCTATTTCGGTGCTTGGCAAATATGCTGCAAGTGCCAACAACACGCTAAATCGGTGGCGGCCCATTCTTACCCCTCCTTGATCCCATGGTAACAAAAGCTACAGACTAATCCCAGTGTACATAACGGCAGATTTCTGACCAGAGGTCTTCCTCTGAAGGCAGCACCTGACCTGTGGGGCAGCGTGCTCCTTGGCATATGTAACGCTGCCTCCTGAACCGGCCTTGTGCTTCAGCAGCACCCCGCAGCGCTTGGCTCGCAGGAGCTGCCGCGAGGCACTCACTCCCAACGCAACGTGTGGCGCAGTGCGGCAAAGCCCCGGCCCCTGCTCATTGCTGGCACTAGGCTGTCTTGTCATTGGGAATTCCTGAAGGAATTCAATACCTGAGGAGCTCTAAGTTCATCCCATGTTTGGTCTTATGGCCCCCGACACTCTCCTTTTTCATGTATTTATACCCAATGATCAGCCTTTATCATCCAGCTGTCTTTTTGGTACTGCAGATCCCCAGGTGGATCTAGGATTAAATGCACTTACACTGGAAGTCTGCAGCAAAAATAATACAAGGAAAAGAAACTGGCACTCACAGCACGTGAGTCTTCCATGTGTTCTACCATAGATAAAACATGCCATAAGAGTGCCCCTTCATCAGAGAATACTTCCATTTCCCAACTTTGGAAACAAGATACCACTACCAAAATCTCTTACCTCTTGGGACAGTGAGCAGACCTCCAGCCTTTCATGATGTGTTCCCCAACACAAATTAAAACTAATGACTTGACATTCTGAAAAGCCTTTTGACTCTTGAATATCTTTTTGACACCTGGCCTTCATGGAATCTTCTTTCAAACGGTCACTAAAAGCATCTTGTTTAGAGAAATTTCTATCAGAGAGGAAGTAGAAACATGCTATGGTGTGGGTTGGTTTTCTTCCCCCCACCCCCCCAAAATACTTCTTACAAGTAAGGAAGCACCGCTGATCTGTAGAAGGTTGTGGGTTAGAAAACACAAGACATGAATATCACAAACAGTGACAATCTCCTGGAAACAGCAAGAGAGAGCAATAACAAAGAAACATGTGACGATCAGCCTCTGAGCTGTAATTTAGATGTAGGACCAGCTTGTGCTGGTTGTCTGGTTGGGGAGTTTTTCTAGCCTGTCTTACAACAGTCCTCACAACTGGTTTTGGAGCAGTTTCTGGTCCACAAGAAATCAGCACCCTATTTTAAAGCAAACTTAAACAAAGCTGGCAGCACAAAAGGGAAAGATGTTACACACTGTGGAGACCACAGAGAGTTTGTTATTTTGGGCAGTTTTATGCAGCATGGATGAGAGAGTGAGAGACAGCAGTGGACAGCTCTAAAGCTTTCTGTAAATTGGAAAAGGTTTGCTCACAGGTAGACCTCCATGCAAAACCTAACGGCACGGGAGACTTTCACTGAAGAACCTTTTTTGTCCCTCAGTCTAAAGCAGGCAAGGCAATCTTGCACAGACCAGGCGTCAAGACAGGGTCAAAGAAACCCTCTGCTGTGCTCTCTTGCTACGTAGGACCAGAAGGAGGGAGCTGGTTGTAAACAGCAGGTAAGTCAGTGGGTACAGCCTGGGTAAAGGGTCACATGAGCAACAGGATCTGCTGCCTACTTTGATATGGTTGGGCTTCTCATCTTGCTGTATTTCCCCCAAAAGTCATTCAACTTCAGGCAAGAGCTGGCTTCAGTTATGCTTTGCACATGGTTTCTGTAGATGATATCTCAGCATGTCAGCAAAACATCAATGAGCTGGAAGAACAAACTGGTTCATTAGCATGCAAATAAGCTCACTCCTTAATGAGAGAAAAGCTTTTACTAGCTCATTGTGTCTCCACTACACTCATTTCTTCCATGCCCTACAAATAACATTTTTATAGGTCAAAGACACGTATGAGCCTATGTCTCTCCCTCTGTTTCTGGCATTTCTGCACATACTCCACCCCTACCTGAAATGTAACTGCTGTCTGGCTGACAATGGACAAGAAAGGCCAGACAAAGTCGTTCCACTATTTCAGTGTCAGAGCCAGTGTTTGTACAACAGAAAAATAATTGGCTCATGAAGAGGGCTAGAGAGCTGTTAATTCATCTGCAAAGTTCTCCTGCAATAGTTGCACCACAAAGACTGTGATAAAGTCATGGTCCAAGCCCACAGAGCTGTGCTGCAAAGCCCACAGCAAAGTGCTGGAGCAGAGTCGTTAGGTCGTTTCCCTCTGGGACATTTAGGGAGAGGTGCAGATGTCTGGGAGGAGAGGAGATACTTTGGCCCAGCTGTGGTGTTAGTGGGCTTGCTTCCTGGATGTGCCAGCAGGTCTTGGTCTGTGTGTATCTGCGCTGTAGTACGTGTTTTCATCCTTGTGTGGTGCTTCGTGGTGTTTTGGATGAGTCTCTGCAGTCAGCAGTTACACCTTTTAGCTGACCACTGGTTACCACCGCTGCCATCCACCCGCAGGCACAGTCCCACTGCCCAGCCAGCCCCACTTCTCAGCATTTGGGTGACAACCCTCTGGCCCATGGGGCTGCAGATGTGCAGTGCCTCACACAGATCCAACGTGCGGCCTTGCAAGAGTTGTTTTTAGCTTCTGGTACGGAGACATGGCTTACACAGGCAAAAGAGGACTGTTGTCAGGGTGTGGTAGGGGTTTTGCCACTGCTTCACCATCAGCAAAGTTAGGTAAGGATAGACAGGCCACAGATTTGGGAAGCTTTTCCTGCAAATCAACACCTGTGGTTTATAACTCCCAACCCACAAACTGGGGTTTATCAGCATCTTTCCTGTGGTGAAAAGATGAAACCGCTTTGTGAGTGACTTCGTTCTGCTCCAGAGCAGCCAAATCCCATCAGCAGCCATACAGATGCCTTCCTTGTCCAGCAGCCTGGAGCTCCAGCACCTGCCCTTGCCTCCCCGCACGGCAGTGTGCCCACGTGGTGAGAGCTGGGCCTGAACTCGGCCTCGCTACGCAGAGCAGCGCCTGTGTCCCGCATGCTATCCTGGTGCTGGCAGCAGCCATCTGGCAGATCGTCCTGCTGCTCTGGGACAGGGGTGCTGCCATGGGGTTGTTTCGAAAGCGAGTGGGCAAAGCAGCATGCAGGTGAGTTCAGGGGTCTTGGAGGAAGGACCCTGGGAGCTTGAATCCCCCCTGCCCAGGCACTCTCCAGCTCCCTGGGATCCCACCACTGACTGTGGAAACTCTGCTGAACGTTATGACTCTGAGCAGCTCCCAGCAACCCCAGACACGTCCCTCCCAGTACAGCCTGTTGGACAGGTGTGCCTCACGTGCGGACGACAAACATGGAGGAACATGGTGTGAACACCTGCCCAACCAACGCAGGTCTTCCAGGTCACGTGCACTGATGTGCGCTGCTACACTTGTGCTTCTGCTTACGGAGTCCTTGAGAGTAAAAAGGAAAAGGCAGGAGTGTGAAGGACAGGATGTACGGAGCAGGTTGACAGCAAGGTGATGCTGCCGCACAGGCTGTTATCACATACAGCTTACTGGTCATCTTCAATGGCAATTCTGTGACTGATAACTTTCTGAAGACACCTGTATTGTCTCAGAACCTTGGGTTTCAGCAAACGTTGTGCTGTCCTGTGTTCCTGCTGGTCTGGTTGATGTGGCTGGACTTAGCTGCTGCAGATGTGTGTGTTGGGCTGCATGGGCACCTGTGTTGGGGGGCTGCACGGGCACCTGTGTTGGGGGGCTGCACTGCCCCGTGTTTCGGGATGGGGCATCCCAGCACGAACTACTGAGCAATGCTTTGTTTGCAGTTTTTAAGGATAAAGAAGGAAACCAAACATTTTTACTGGCTGTGATTAAGAGGGTGAGGATAAATACTAATGTGCACCCAGACTGGATG
Source organism: Zapornia atra (assembly GCA_013400835.1). Lineage (NCBI taxonomy): Eukaryota > Metazoa > Chordata > Aves > Gruiformes > Rallidae > Zapornia > Zapornia atra. Next base: position 337,330 of record VZTU01002583.1, on the reverse strand, counting down.
TGAGCTGGGTTCTTCCCATTACCCATGGCTTGACACAAGTAGTGTTTCACCATCTGCAGAGGCCGTCATTTTGGCTCATGCCTCATCCCTCTGTGACAGCCATCAGCGAGCAGGTCGTGCTGTTACTTGTTTGTAACTTGCAGCAGCAGGGCAGGTGATGGGGAAAGGCTGAAATGGGGTCCTGGGCTGTGGGCAGGGGTGGTGGTCCCAGGCAAGACGGGTCAGGGACATTGAGGCCTGACAACTGACCTTTATTGCAGGATTTTTTAAGCCAATATCTTGTGCTTTAGGCTCAAATCTGCTGTTGCTGCCTGAACTGTCACCTCCCTGCCGACTTTAGTTGTCGCATGGTGGTACCTTGTTATGGAAGAAAAATGGCTTATGAAGAGCGAAAACCTTTGTAGTATAAAACCAATTGATCTGAATGACTAAATCAATAAACGTGACTGCTCATTTTCATACATCAATGAAACTCGTCAGCTTTTAAGTGGAGCTGCCACTAACCCTCTGTCCTGCTGCTCAAAGCTCTCTAGCAGCAAGAACTCCAGCACAGGGTTAGAGAACCCCTTTTCATAACCAGCCTCTGAGGGCAGAGAATGACTAGTAACTGGAGAGTGCCCTCAGGAGCTTGCAGCACCCTGTAAACCAAAATAGTCAAGATTTCTGTGACACACTCCACCCCCCCACCCCCCACCCCATTTCGGCTAGCTAGTCCTCATACAATAGGAATGAAAACATGGGAATGACGGAGTGAGGCTTGGGGGATGTGTTTTTCCAGTTAATCAAGGAAGATACCAAAGGTAGAGCTGTGTGTTTATTTCCAAAGTCTTGAAGCACAAGAGCTGTCACGACAATGGAGTCATCTGTCATGGAGTCATAAGGAAACCCTGACTCAGGTTAGGGTTCAGGAAGGCCACAGAGCTATGCAGAGCATCCTGAAGTCTACAATAACAATACAGGGTAGGCTTCCTACTGTGCCAGCTGACTTTGCAGCTAAACTTTCAAGATGCCTTATTAGTGTTTGCATAGTAAAGTTCTCAAAATGAGTTGCACTTGCTCCTCCCTATCCTTTCATCCTAGGTAACCATGTAGCTAAATGTTAGTAATCATCAGCTCTAAATGATATTAAGAACTATTAGGAAAAAAAGAAGATAATATATCACAAACTCTTTGATATTGTGTGGAGGTCTAGTCTCACCTCTAAAAATGCAGTAAAACTAAAAGAAACAAGTTTGGAACAGGAAAGTGGCCAAAGGTAAGGATGGGAGGTCACACAAGAAGTGATTAAATATACCCTACATGTAAGAATACTTATGGAAGTGTGTATGGAGGGAAGATAGGATGGAGACCTGTAAGAACACAAGCCTACAGTGAAGCGAAGTAGGAAATTAATGTCCACTGTCTCTTCTGCTACAAAAACTAGAAACTATTAAATGAAAGCAGCAGATGACAAGTTCAGAATAAAGGGAAGAAGTTGCTGCTTTGGACAACTATAAGAGCTATTAAATCTATAGGCACATAGGAAGTCCCTGAACTGCAAACTGCTGAGCATTGCCAATGTACTCTTGACATGTACAAATGCATTTCATGCCATGTTCTTAATCTTTTCTACATTGACCGTTGCTGGAGATGAGATACTTGATTGGACAGACTCTTTGTTTGAGCCTGGACACCTGCTCTTATGGTTCCTTCTACTTTGCTGCGATGGTATATGCTGTCTTCATGCTTTGAATTATTTGGGGATTTTTTTTTTTTGTGCTTATTTTTGGTCTTCTGAAGGAAAAGAGGTACTGCCAATGAATTGTTGGGGAGAAGACTCTTGCACAAACCTGCAAGAGATTAATGCATTTTTCTATCTTAACAAAGTTGGCACAGTAGCCAGGAAACAGCTACTGCCCTGCACGATTTCTATTTTGACACTAGGTGTTGTTAACAAGCTCGATTTATGGAGAAAGGAATTGTGTGGTAGAAGAGGTGTAGATTCATGCAAAGAGGCTATGGATGAAATATGCTGCCATTCAAAACTTGATTTACTCACAAAATGTTTTATTTGTTTTTCCCTAAAGCCAAGTTTGATGTCAAAAATAAGAGTTCCTCTTGGATCTGAAAAGAACACCTGTTTTGCTCTAGCAGCCTTGTTTTCTTCTCAGAATCCAGAGTTAATCAGCAACAATTTACCAGAGGAAGAGTTCATTTCAGTTTCTACTACTGCAGGCAGTACCCAGTCTAAGGGGGTGCTGTCCTGCCATTGCTGCAGTTTAGCAGCAGGCAATTGGAACTACTTGAAATGTGTTAATTCTATCAACTACCTGGCAGTTGTTCCCTGCCAGCATAACGAGAAAACAAGTGTAAGTTAGCATCAGTGCTCCTGCTGCTCAGGGATCAAGGGCAACGGGAGGGCTGCCAGCAACCTGCACTGCCTCTGCACCTGCTTGGGGAAAACCAGAAGGATCCATTTCTGCAGCAAGGTGTTTATCAGCAGCACCCCTCAGAAATGGGTCTCAGCCAAAAACTGGTCTGAAAAGCCTGAAATTATCCACTCGGGAACTAGAAGAATGTTTCTGGCAGCAAACACTGGAGACCCAGACTCTCTTTTCCCAAAGGAATTCACCCCAATTTTGTGCAGAAGAGATCACTCAACTTTTCAGCTTCCTATTAATCACATGTTCCTTTCCACATAACAGCAGAGCTTCAAAAACAGGCGTGAAGAGCACTTAGTGCCTAGAATGTATCCTGGCATTTAGGTAGCTGCAGATGTTTTTGCTCATGCTTAGAAAGGCATCAAACCTGACTCCTCCCGGGTCCTGAGTGACTCATCTGCCCACTGAACTATGATGTAAAAGGACATACAAGGTCCTGCCCCATCTATTCCTTAAAAGAAGAAACATGGCCCAAGCCAAATTGTAGGTGCTGGGCACGTCCTCGGAATTTTTGTCCAGTTGAGCCTGAAGAAAATTTTGAACATTTTGTTTTCTGACTCAGATCTGGAACGAATGTGAGCTGAGCTGCTCTTGGCAAGGCTGAGGGAATTCTCAACCAGGGCATGGGCACAGCTACAGGCCCCTGGGAAGCACCAAATTAAAACTCGTGGCGTCTTTTGACTGACTTGATGATCAAGCTGCAGCTTTCAGATTAACAATTTGGGATTTAAGTGTTTATATTCTGCTGAGATCTAATTTCTGACACCCAAGTGCATTACAATTTTGAAGTGTCAGAACTCAGGTAATACAAAGCTAAAAATTGTGCAGGATGTAAAACTCCACCTGGTATTTTTGGATCATCAGTGTCTGTATTATACAAGGATTTGCAGTAATTTTTCATTTCTTTAGCTAAACAATTCTATGTAAAGTAACTTTGTCCTGGTTCTGGCCAGGCCAGAGTTAACCTTCCCAAGCAGCCAGACCAAGGGAACTGAGCTAGCCTGGGCTCTTTTCCTCACCACAGAATCACAGAATCGTAGGGGTTGGAAGGGACCTCAAGAGATCATCGGGTCCAACCCCCCTGCCAAAGCAGGTTCCTTAGGACATATCACACAGGTAGGTGTCCAGATGGGTCTTGAATATCTCCAGAGAAGAAGACTCCACAACCCCCCTGGGCAGCCTGTCCCAGGGCTCTGTCACCCTCACTGTGAAAAGGTTCTTCCGCATGTTGGTGCAGAACTTCCTGTGCTCCAACTTGCAGCCATTGCCCCTTGTCCTGTCTCCACAGACCACTGAAAAGAGGCTGGCCATTTCCCCCTGTCCCCCACACTTAAGATATTTATAAACATTAATAAGATCCCCTCTTATCCTTCTTTTCTCAAGGCTGAACAGCCCCAGTTCTTTTAGCCTACCCTCAACCACCTGACATCACACCCCATAAAAGGGGCTGGTTGGGGAGGGGCACTGGCTGAGTGCCTCCAGGGCTGTCCAAGTGGTGTTGGGTCAGTCCTTGTGTAGTACTCTGTAATAATCCAGTCAGTAAAGTACATTGTTGTCACTGGGTGTGAGTGTAATTGGCTGTTATTGTTCCCCTTTCACCGTGCTTTTGTCAGCAAACCCACGGAGGGTCGGTGGGTCGGTCTGTTTCTCCTCCAGTGAGTGAGCAGTGTGTGGTGCTCAGCCACTGCTTGGGGCTGAACCACCACATATGCCTATAATAGAAGTCTCTCAATTTTTATTTTTAAAACCTCATAGTTTGTCATTTAAAAATATATTTCGTTTTTTTAGAAACAACAGAAATTACTTTGTTTTCCAAGACCTTCTCAAACTAAGTCACACTTTTAATGTTACAGTCCAATACAAAAATAATGAAATTGTAATGTAGGAAATCTATGCAAAATGATAACCAGCAGACATTAACTCTCAAAGTTGCAGGTTTCTATGTCCAGTGTTCCCTGACAGTGACAGCACAACACTTGTCATCACTCTCTTACCTGCTCCATAGCAACGGTAAGAAACACACCCCCACCTTCCACTCCACTGTGCTAGTTTATCATGATTTTTGTTTCCATTCTGATGGCTAGAGTGGTGCTGAAATGAGGTTAAAAAACCCAAAAAGAACATGAGGCCATATAAGGGAATTTACAGCAGAAAGAGAAAATGATGCCCAAAGGGCTACCAGAAAAATCACACTGCGTGTCAGAGGAGGAAGGAGGGGTAGTGGTGCAATCCTGCTCAGAAGCAGTAATGAACACAAAGGGTAGAAACCTCCTCAAACCACAGCAGACTAGAAGTGAGTGTGCTTACACAAACATCAAAAAAATAACAGAACACAGATGGTAAATTTCTGTCACATTTTTTGGTGGGCAGGAAGTAAACACCTTGCTGGTGTTCTGGTCTTCTGACATTCAGGTTTGTAGAATGGTGTCTGCATTGGCCTAACTTCCATCCAGGACTTCTCACTTTTCTACAACAAACTCACTTGACAGTGATGCTCCCAGAAATACTCTGCTTCAGTACATTCCTGACAGCTTCACCTGAAAGTGTTTATTAGAGAGTGTGCTAGGCAGTGTTTCACCTCTCTCAGATGCACCACCGCACTTCAGCAGCGCCTCGTTACCAAAGGCTGCAAGAAATACAAATTCTGCCTGGAACAGCTGCCTTCTCAGAGTCCACTTCATCTTCACGTGAAAAATGAAGAATTTCAAGAGAGAGCACAAGCAATAACTTATCAATCATCTGTCTTCTCTCTGCCAGGACAAACAGTATTTACTTTCATCCAGAGCATGTTGTTATCCATAATTATTAACTCTGCCAAGTTCCAAGAAAAGCAAGTGGGATTTTTTTCACCGAGGCTGCAGGATACCCTTTTCTCAGGGCTTCTGACTCCCAGGTCTTATTTCACACAAGAAATTGGCTGGTTGTTTTTAGGTGACTTGTTACGTCACCAGATGTAATATTTTCTTGTTTAATGGAGAGATAATTCCAATAAATGTGCATGGGGAATTGAAGAAACATAAGACAAAAATAATGCTGTATTTTAGAAAAAAATGGAACCCATTTAATAAGCATTATAATGTTCACACATACCAAACATTCTTGATCAATCAACTTTTAATCTGTAGGTTTACACTTTAGTCTGAAAATAGTACCAACCCCCCTTCTAAGCACTGAAGTCGGATACCTAAAATATGTTTAATTACATGTTTAGGACAACATGCCAGATATACTTCTTTTTGGATAGCTGGACCTGAACCCCCTTATGTTTCCTAAATTCTAGCACTGCAAACATCTTTAAAATAGTAATTTTGGCAAATTTAGTCAAGATAATTAAATACATTTGTACTGATCTGCCTCTGCACTTCCCTGTTTTATCAAGAAGCCGGGCTCAAACATTAGATCTACAATATACTCTCGAGGAGGAAGCAGAAGCCCAGCTATTCCTTGAGGTGACTCATCAACCAATTTCACTTCATTCCAAGCTCTGTTATACTCGCCTCGAACCAAACTGCAGCTGATGCCAATTCTGTCTGCTATCACCTGAAAAGGCAAGAGAAAGGAGTTAATCGCAGTTGATGCATGTAGCTTGTGTGACACACAGCAAGGCCAAGAGATGTTTAAAAAGAATACAAACATCTGAAAGGGCAAGAGCCTGAAACAGACTCTCTGAAGTGTTCCAAGCTCCCCATCTTTATTGTTAGTTCTGCTCAGAAAGTGTAGGGTTTTGAATGTTATTGCTACCATATTCTACAAATGACATGAAAAATACACATTTTAATTCTTTTCAGACACTGGTAGGTTTGCTTATCAGCCAGTCCTTTGGACCTCAAATGAAGTGCAACACACACCATACACAGCAATGTTTTTTGTAGTTGGAAGAGTTATTTCTGAATAACATTTTGAAGACATGTCTATGCAAGCAATGAGGTGTGGGTGCATCACACACATATAGCTAGTAGGAAATATTACCTGTAAAAATGTAACATTTTTACTAGTGTAAGTTTAGGATTCTGCTTCACTCCAAAGCACACTCCTTGCTTTTCACCCCAATGAATGTGGAAAGCAATGAAATGTGAGGCCAGCATCTGCTAGATGAAACACCTGCCTTCCCTCTGTGCTGTGCTATCACTGACAGACCTATAATGGTTTCCAGCTTCAAAACTGCTTTCTCAGAATGCATCTGCTATGAAAGAATGAAATCCTGAAAGATTTCCATCTTGTTCCATTGCTTAGACTGCTGTGGCTTTAAGAGGGATGATCCACCCCTACAAAGTTTTCCTAGGACAGTGGAGGGTAAGAAAACATCAGTGCTGTTTCAGCACAATTAATCCATGCCCTCAGACTTCCACAAAACGTGTCAGGAACTTTCTTTTCCCACGGATACCATAAATTTAGGCTTGTGATCTTTCTCCTTTGTCCAGTTTCCTAGGTCCTTCTCACTTAATGTGCTAGGCCCTTGATTCTCTCTTTTTTTTTTTTTTTTTCACAGCCAAGAAGGAGTAAAGTCCAGCTCCCCAACAGCCAAGGACAAAGGATGGGACAGTTAAGCACACTGCACCGGTACATCCTCACACAAAGACAAGAGAAATTAATCTTCCCAGCCAAAGAAACTAGAACATAAAAGCTGTTATACTCTGTCATAGAATGCTGGAGAGATACCAAATAAAAATCTTATCAACAAGTTTACATTTGCAGCGTGGAAAAAAAGGAAGCTGCATAATTCAATATTTTGCAGTTTACAGAAAATATAAAATGTTTTGACTCCCAATCAAATATTTTGGCTTTTTGCCATTTATCAAGTATTCTGCTGATATCACCTAAGACAATTTAATGACAACAAGAATGTTTACAGGAAGATGCGATGTTGGCTTTCACTCACTGGGAAATCAAGTCATTTTTCATTGGCAAAGTTAAGTGTATAAAAAGATTTTACATGAATATAAATATCATACTGCTACGAGTATACTTTAGTTTGTAATTTCCAACTAACATCAGTGATGTCATGTTGTAAAAGAAACATTAAACGTACCTTGAAAAGTAACGCCCTGTGGTAGAATGTCCCTTTCTTTACTTTCCCAATAGGCACAACGTTGCATTTCAGTTCAAATTCTATTTCACTGATGTGAAGCTCCCAGCTGAAGTCATGCAGTTTGTCTCTTTCAATTGGGCCACCCATCTTGTCTGCAACAAACCTGTTCCAATTTATACTGGGATCATTTGCATCTATAATTCCTCACGGATTTATCACAAAAATGCAGTAAAAATAAGTGTATACAAGCAATAAGTGAATTACATATGAGACATTAATACTTTTGCTATGCTTGCTTTAATTACTTTGTTAACTCACTGTTAAATGCAGGTAACCATAACTCAAATTCATTCACATCTGTCACAGACCTAAACTGAGGTGCAACAGCTGTCAGCAGAGATTCTGAAGAGGTCTGGTATAGGCACTAAGTCCTCAGAAAAAAATCCCCAATAACAATTCATTACCAAGGAAGTAGTTCAGAAGTTGGTGTTCATCTTTACAGCTAAAAGATGGCGTGAGCTATGTATTACAATCCCCAGCCCTTCCATTTGATTCAGTTAGTAATAAAGGGGTGAGAATATGTGTGACAAAAATAAAGCCATAGGAAATGATCCTAACATAAGAAAGCTGTAACACCCAGAACTGAGAGCTCTCACTCTGGACAAGGCGCTGCAGAGCTGACATGGGCAACACGAGCTTCAGACAGGGAACAAAATTCTGCATCACCTCCTTTGCAGTAACTGTGACCGGGTTCTGTCCTTGCAGTACACGCAAGGCAACCCCAGAGGTCTTATGACTCAAAACAGGAGGCCTGAGGAAGTACTGCTTGCAACAGCACGGGCACAGGGGGCTGTCACTAAGCAGGCAAGACGTGGCACCTTGAAGTCGGGAATTACTGGGTCAGTCTGAAGAAGCCAGGGGCTCCAGGCAGTCACTTGTACTGCATGTACCTTCTGCCAGCCCCCAGTAAAGACAGCAAAGCTTCTTGATCCTCCATGCAGGCCGCTCTCGCGTGCGCACAAAGGTGCGCTGGGCTTGCTGGAAAGGAGACAGCCAGCACTACTGCGCGTTCCCTCCCCTTCCCTCCCCCGGTGAGCACAGCGGGGTTCTGCTCAAGCTGCCAGGCTGCCGAGGGCTGCTGCAGCTGCCTCCTCCTCCTCTTCCTATTCAACACACGCTATTCAAGCAGCCGCTTAAAATGGAACATCCACATAAAAATCCCCACAGAAAACATTCCCCTTAAATTCCCCGTGATTGTTTCGCTGGGTTGTGTGTCTGCAAGTATTTTGTTGGTGTGTTTGAAGAGCGGATTTGAAAGGGCAGTTTATGGATTCCACCTTGAGGAAGGCAGCATGATTTATACACAGCTGGACAGTTAAGAATGAATATCTGTCCTGTCAAATGTTGCAATCAACAGAAAACCCATTCCTCATATCACATTAGACCACTTCATTAAAAATGAGAGTTTGTAGAAGAAACAAATGTCGTGAGACTCAGCAGGATGTGACGCCAAGCTCTCTGGATTCAGGAGGTAGCCAGGAAACTGCTCAGATAGTAAAGGTTAGAGCAAGGAGAAGATGAAAGCAGACACACTGCTTGGAGATGACAGTGATTGGTGCCCAGGCTGAGTAGTCAGTGTAACTAATGAATCACACATTGAAAACAACAGTCTGTATATGCACCATTGCAATATCCTGGTGCTTATTAAGTCATCAGTATGTTAATTACAGTAGCATCTAAAAACTACACTAGAAAAATGCCTCGTGCTTTTGGATCTACAAGAGCACAGAGTACAAGAGAGCTTCTGTCCCAAGAGGTTTCCAAACCAACTAGGCAAGTGAGATTGTGACAGAAAGAACAGACACAATGCATACAAGTTGCAGTAGTCTCAGTACTAGGCTAGGGTTTTAGCCTGTGCATTTAAGTTCTGCGGCCCCTGTGTCTCCTGTTCCTTGGTGATATAGATGTTATATGCATCAGCTGATGAGCTTGTTGGAAAGGATCAGTACAGATATACATATGTGAAAAAACTCTAAGTTGTCCACACAAATATTTTCAAAATGAGAAATCTCTAGCCTTTTGTTGCAAGAGGTATTTTGCTTAAAAAGAAAACCAACAAACTAATTACAAAAAAGTTAGAGGCAAGAAGCTTAAAAACTAAAGTTATGTCAAAATTCTGGACCAAACCTGATTTGGGTTTGAATTAAGGGTGGGGAAAGCGACAAATTTGGAAAAGTGATCCTTGGATGAGAAAACTGTTATTTTACCAGTTCAACTTATTTGCATTATTTATGAAAATACAATTCAGTACTCACTGTGCAAGAGCCACAACCTGTTCCCGGGTAGTAGTCAATGGTAGAATTGTTTTGGAAGCATCATTAATGTAATCCAGTAAAATGATGTCAGGTGGTGGTAGCCAGTGTGACTTTTCTAAGTTTATTTCATCTGGGACTTTAGATATAATCTGAGTAGTTTCTTTCATTTTTTCCTCTTCTTTTTTCCCCTTCCCTTTTCTTACAGAGAAAACAATATACACTTATTTAGAATACTGTAATCTCTACAGTCCAAATTCTAATACAGTAGTTCCCCATCAGGACACTTTAGGCCAACTGATTAGGGGAAATCTTTTCTCTTGAGAACGAATAGACCAAATCTATTTGTAGAACATGCCCTTAGGAGATGGCTAGGCACCGAATGACACTAGCTCCATACTGATACTCCTGTAAATTCTCATTTTATGTTTGTCTGTGGCTCTGATATGTTTTTCCCACATATGGATTATCTAGGGGAGAAGACACATATGTAGGAATAATAAGTTTTTTAAGAGTATATAGGAAACATTTTTAGACTGCTACAGGTTTGTTTGCATGTGATCATGAATGAAAAATCATGAACTCCCATGAGTTTTCACTTGGTAGAGACCTGGACTTCAAATAAGGGAACAAATGGTATCAAGAGAAGGGCTGAAATCCTGAACAGAACAGCCCAAGAGGCAATGTCTGTAGTTGCAAATCCATGTACTTCAAAAACATTATACAATCTACAGCGAAGATTTTACAAGAGATGTATTTTTGCTGACTTTTTTTCATTGTATGTGCTACATTTTTCACTAAGATTCAGAAGCTGAAAAATGATGGTGCTGCTGAACAGGCCTCACAGGCACCCAGCAGAGGAATAAATGTACCGCTGGCTCTGTGCTGCTAGAACACTGCATTTCACAGGTTCTGCAGCAGCCATGAAGTCAGTATCGTACCAGAGGTATTGTTAAGATTATACAACCAGAGTTTAGGATTCTTCATTTGTGGGAACACATGGAACCTGTGTTTTGTAAGCATTATGCCTTTTTTCAGCATAGGTCCTGAATAATTCTAATGTGAAATATGACAATTTTTTTCCCCTTTATTTAACAGGTTTGGAATTTTTTTTTTTTTTAAATCCATACTTCTGGCATTCTAGGAAGGAAAAAAGAGAAATGAAGGACCAGGAGAGTACATGGCTCCAGGGCACACTAGTGTTCTTGTATGCCTTTCACATTATTCTTAAAATTTTTACAATGAATAGCACTCTTAAGATGGAAGGCACTGGACAAAGCAGAAGGGCATATACCATTATCAGTGTCTAATTCAAGCAATTTGTCTTCAGACTACTTTGCAAACTTTTCTTTTACCTATTGAGATTTATCATATTCACAGAAAGCCCTTTTCATAGGTTTCATAAAGTGCTTTTTTTTAGAAGGATAACCAATTAAGATTTAATCTTCAAATTATAGAAAATTCACCACCCTCTTAAATAAACTGTTCTGGTTATTAATTACACTTACAGTTAGAAAAAGCAGAAAAACAGTTTTCTTTATCTATGTGACTCTAACTATAGCCAGAGGACATTACAATGCTAGATTAAACAGCTACCTCCTTCTCCATTTACACACTTATGATTATGGTTAAGAATACCCTGTTTAAAACAACCTTGAATTATTCCCACAACAATTTCTACAAATAGTCAGATTCTTGTTCCTTGACCATTTTCTCTTTGTCCCCTGTTCTTTCCTTCTATCCTCCTAGTACTTTCTTTTCCCTATGCAAAGTGTACTGCTAAATTACAGTGCTATAGCATGAGAATTTGTTCCCTATTCCCATCTACTCAAATGACTCTTTAATTACTTTTATCCTCCTTCTTTCCAGTTTTCAGGAAGACCTGAGAAGGAGGGGTTTGAACAACATTTTGTTTGTTTTGCTGCTTCTTATTTCTCTGAGGTATGATGATGTTCTGTTCCTTGGTGGAATGACTAATACAAGGTTGCCTCTCACAGCCTGCCCTACTCCTCAACTCTTCAGTTCACCATGTCTGTCTAATATTTATCTCATAAGGAACAGTGGAGCTGCTGTCTTACAGTTAATTGTTATCTTTTAGCCCAGTCAATGTGTGTATCAGATACACAACTCTTTGATCAAAAATGTAGCTATCTTGTCTATGCAAATATATGGTAAACTATCAGCTAGGCACTTCCTCTGCTTCTAGTTCAGACACTTCCAGCAGACAGTTAGAATTGCTCTTTCTCTTAGCTTTCAACTATGGTTTATATAAACTAGTATCACTTTTTCAAAACAATAGCTTTAAACTCTCTTCAGTAGTGCTTTGCAAAATAATGATGAACAGAAATGTGTGATGATCAAAGGAAAAAAAAAGATCAGAAAAAGTCTAAGTATGTTTGAGACTTGGGGTCAGATACTGACCTTCAAGTAACTCCCATATATCTAACAAATTAATAATAATAATGATGTATGAATTATGGATTCAAAATGAATGACAATGGGGTTATAAATCACACAATTTGTTCATGACATTCAAGCAGTTATGTCATACTTGAAGAAAGAAGTCTTTGTATCCCTGAAAGTTTACTATGGGAAAGTGAGCCAGGTATTTGTGTTTTCCTAAAGACTTTTTTTTTTTTTTCCTTTCCAAAAGTGTACCAGTCCTAACAGAACAGTCATTTACTGTGCAATTGACAGAAAGGACATTGAAAAGCAACTGTCCAAGGGACTCCTCATCTCTTGCAGTAATAAACAAACATTGTCTTGTCAGAATAGGTATCTTGGCTCTGCACAACTGCTTGAGACTGTGCAACATGGTCTGTGACTCTAGAGCATCTTCTGAGATGATGGAATCCCCCACTGGTGCAAAGCAAACATAACAGGCTCACTATCTCATTGTGCCTCCTGTTCCTGTTGAGTAAACTGGCATATGCATGGTTGGTCGTCACCAGAGCATGCTGGGCGCTGGGAGGAACTGGTAAATGAGCAGAAGCTAGAATAGGTATGGTAAGGCACTCAAGATGCAGCATCTATTCTTCTGCATCCTGAAACAGGAACCTTCCGCCATTCAATTCATCTGATCCATTTCAAGGGTCTACTACAAAATGATTTAAACTGAATTCCAGAAGTGCTTCCAGTCCACATAACTAGTTAAATGTGAATTTCTGTCTTGTAAGTCAATAACTTCTCAATAGCCTTCTTTCAAAATTTGGGTCCTGATTCAAGCCAGAACCTCAACCCTTCACAGTCAGTGGCTATTATCTGCCAACAATTTGCGTTCAGTTCTAAATAAACCAATACATGTATAATCCAACTAAGCCTTTTCTCTAGTGTTGCTTTTGCTCAGTGAAGACCATTGTCCAGATGCCCCCTGCTTTCCCCCCGCTGGAAATAACGCTGAACTATTGATATCACAGAGCAGGTTTGAACTTTGTCTTGATTTCATCTCTTAAGCACACAGAGATACATACATACATAGAAATAAATAGTCTAAATCATCAATCATTATCTCTACCAATCATTATCTCTACCAATAAAATGCCTGTACAGACAGTGGCGTATTGTAGCACATGGATGAGCTCCAATCCAAAAACTGCAAACATACTATCATAGGACCACAGAATCTCCTGAGTTGGAAGGGACCCATAAGGATCATCAAGTCCAACTCCTGGCTTCACACAGGGCTGCTCCATCTCTCCTTTTTTTTCCCAACCCTGCAGCACTTTGCATTTTGTAATGCCCACCACTGACTAGATGTAACAGTCCTGCAGTGTGGCCATGGCCCCCTATACTACAAACCAAGGAAAATCAGGAAGTCAGGACTGGAACTCGCAGAAACCAGCAAAATAAATGGTCAGCTCCGTGAACAGAAAAGCCATGAGGAGCTGCTCCTGTCACGGACTAGGCACCATCCCGTTGGTGACAAGGAGGCTCTATTTGGACCGGTTTTGGAGTCCTGAGCATTCCCCTGGTATTAGGCACAGAGACCTGCCTTCTCTGTGGTCCTGACTGTGCTGCTGTTTTACACAAAGAGTTAACAGATCACTTGGGAGACCATGGATCAGGTTTTTTTTTTCCACAGGAACAAACTAAGGGTTAAGCATTTTATATTAAGTCATCAAGAAAAGGACTAGAACTTTTTGGTCTTAACTCTCTCAGACCAGTGCCCTATGAGCTGACGTGGAAAGCTCTGTTCATTATGTCTCTTCGTTAGCGAACAGCTGCAAGGAACCAGAATGAGAGTGTTAAACCCCAAATATCATGTGAACAGCAACCTGCAGGTGGGAGGGGCAGGCTCAGATCCTCTTTCTGTAAAAGAAGGAAATTAATTTCCCACAACAAGGTTAGAGATTCTGGCCCATTTGGTGCAAGCAGACATGCCCACCAGCTCAGTTCCACAGAAAGGATTGCAGGATTGCACCTGGTGAGTGGTACAGAGCAGAGGAAGCGCTGCAAGAGTGAGGCATTTTTAGGTTTGTTGCTGTCAAAACTGGGACAGTTCTAAGCACATGCTTTTCAGCTTTTTGTCATCAGTGGAAGACTTTTAATCTAGAAATAAGGATGTGTGTAGGCAGTGTAGGAACTTTTTGTGGGTCTGGGTTCTAAATTAAGGAAGAACTAGTACCCTGATTTCCCTGTGTCTTGGTTGTCAAGCTGTAAAATAACATCATTCCACTGCCTCCTAGAGATACTGAAAGGAAAAACAGCCAAATAAGTGGGAGACGGTAAAAGGAGGACAAATAATTACTAAATAGACAAAGGAAGATTTCCACAACAAGGAAGTGAAAGACTCCACAAAAATATTTAATGTTGTATTTATACTCTGTTCAGAAACTCCCTCTAACTCATTTCAATCAGAATTCTATTTCTAATGTTAGAGAGCAATAACAGAACATTGACAAGTAAATCTTAAGACCATACCTTGTTTTTTCTCTACTGCTTCTTCTTGTAGTAGGTGACAAGATAGTCAGTTCATAAGATGAATCTTGTGCCTTTTCCTCTACTGCAAGGACACTGAAATGGAACAAGGTGTTTTGGCACATTACTTACAGAGGTTGTATTTGCATGGTAAGCTATGAAAATGGAGTTCTGATTTTAAAGGACAGTAAAGATATTCACAGAAAATATTTAAGCGGCAGAAATAAAATAACCACTAATTGGATGCTGCTTCAGGGATCAAAAAGGAAGTATGGAGCATGAAATGATGTACCAAGGAAAACAGGGAAGTAAGACTGCTGCTAAGGTGTGAAGGCAAGAAGAGGTATCAAAGAAAGAAAACCTGATAGTTAA
The DNA here is from genome assembly GCA_013400835.1 of Zapornia atra. NCBI lineage: Eukaryota > Metazoa > Chordata > Aves > Gruiformes > Rallidae > Zapornia > Zapornia atra. The sequence goes on along the minus strand of VZTU01002583.1, from coordinate 322,280 downwards.
AGACAACTCCAGGGATCAACAAAGACCATAGAAGTTTAACTTGTCATAGATATTCTCAAGACATCTTTATGGTGTCATATACAAGCTTTGAAGGGAAGCTAATGATACTGTAAACCAAATATATGATGTGTTGACAGAGAAGAAGGTTTTGGACTTGCAAAATATTGGTAGAGCATTCTTTGATCTGTGAGACTGTTTACAGGAAATGATCCTCAGTTAAACAAGCCCAATACCAACTTCCTGCATTCAAATCTAAGACTATTTGTTAGGCTGGCTTCAACTTAAACTGAGAAGAAATGGACACAGGTTCTTTATCAAGCCTGAAAGCTTGATACTTGGCTTTGTCCTGCCCCTTGGGATGCTGTGCTTAAAATGCCATGCATTTGTCTGTACGAGATGATCATCAAATCATAGGTTTCATTGTTGTGTGTTGACATTCAGCTTAGATGACATAATTATTATGGCAGATGACAAGCTTTGTTAGACCTAATAAAACACTGGGTGTCCCACCAACAGGAGGGGTGTTAAATGAATGAGTCTGAACAGCTGAGTTAAAAAAAAAGCAACTCACTGGAATACATCCTTTCTGTCTGGAGGGGAAAAAAGTTACTTTCCAAATTCTTATCTTAAAAAATACAAATCTCTTGCCTTCTAGGACATGAAGAACTATGGTGGGATCGCTCTGTTGTGTATGTATATTTATACACACACACACACACAATGTAGATTGTATTGGAAACAATGGAAAGAACAGAAAAGCTGAGTGGTTGCAATACATGTTGGGGGATACAAACATGACTTACTTTTCTTGTGGTTTAGCATTAATGAAGATTGTGGCCCGACGGTCAGTAAGCTCTTGCATGCTCAGTTCCTCCAACGACAAGAGTTTTACTCCAGGTTTTACCTACAAAATAATAGATAAGGTGTTTTGTTCACTTGGAGATGAAGATTAAAAACTATTGTACAGGTATCTAAAGAGTACTTTAAAATTTCTAATCTTTAACAGAAGGCTTATATTAAGACCTTATAAAGCCATTCAAAATATGTGAAATTGGTTTTTTTTCTTCATTTGCATTTTCTTCATCAATTTTCTTATGAAAGATTGTTGATAAATTATTTAATTTGTAATTATTGTTACTGTGTCATTCCAAACTGTTCTACCATCAGGAAATGTCCCTGCAAGCTTTACAGTATAGGGTAGAGTTTTCAGAAGCAACTGAGTGCTTTAGAAGCAGGTATTTCACTCATTTTCATGAAGACATTTGAGCATTTTGAAAAGTCTCTCTCAGATTTAAACTGAACACAGCACTTACAAGTGCTACATAGTGGGTTCATTCTTTCTATATAAACAGTGCCTTGTGAGAGAAAGGGTCACGACCAAGGTGAAAACATGAACTCTCTCCTCCTTTATGTAAAACTAAACAAACAAAAAGTCCATAGGTCATTCAGTGTCAGGTTAGTATTAAGTATACTGCAGGGAAAGACATCAGAAGAACTGAAGGCCTGAGAAAGTTCCTTTCCAGATCCTAGGAACTGCACAGCTTACACAGGATTGGGAAGAAGATCACAATGGGGGGGCAGCATGAATATCATGAGTTTTCATCCATGAATTAATAAAAAGAAATTAGTATAAAAGCTATGAAACTTTAGGACAAGAAAACAAAGTATTTTCTGTAGCCATATTCTGGCTTTTGCTAGAGTATTCTTAATTTTTCTAACTCAAGAATACAATTTTACTCTTGGTAAGTAGCGTAATTTATTTAAAATAGCTTACCTGACCATAATCATAGAATCCATCAGTAATGATGTCACTTGATGATAAATATCCCATCTGGCTGTACTTTTGGGAAAGATTATTATCAAGTAGTTTTTCCAGAGCAGCTTCACTGAAGTTATTTTGGCGTCCTTTTGATAGATTAATTTCTTCTAGGATGTCTAAAGCACTGTTAAACACAATAGAAAGGCTAATCATCACTCAATGCCAATTAATTGTTATTACAAAATTCAGAGTTAATTTTCAGCATTACCAAGGCAAAGACAAATTCATTTCCAAGTGGTAGCCTGGTGCCCTCTGGGCCAGCAAGGAACTGGCTGTGCTGCACAGAATTCTTTCTCTGGGCAAGGAGAGAAAGTGCTTAAAAGCAAAAACCTTGCAGTGCTTAAAAGCAAAAACCAATTCCTTTAGGCAGTTAAACAGTTACATAAAGAAATACTGACAGCATGCCACAACCTTTTATCAGAAGGTTTTTAGGTACCTCAGAGAACTTGAGAAAAAGAAGGATGTAAAACCAGAGAAAAAGGAATGTTCAGATCTGACCATCAGATGCAGTTTGGGGAATCTCTCAGTCTTCAACTTGCAATGCAATTTGCAGATTCCATTACACAACGTGTGAATCACTCTGGTTTAGGACTGTTCCTGTGTTTGGGGAGGGGTAGTTGGCAGAGATTTGCAAAGCACAGATGAGCATGGGAACACAAGCAGGTGTGTCAGCATCATCGGGTGCAGAAATTTTACAGCATGGAGGTAGAAACAAGTGATTATGTGGGGACATGGAAAGACAGGAATTCATTCCTTAGGCTGGCTTTGGTGCTGAAACCCACATACTGATAATTTTTGACCTGAGAAACCTAGGAAAGGGTCATTAGGACGCTGAATCAGGAAACCATGACATAGTGCAGTTATGGAACCATTTAGCCATGAAAACAACAGGAAAAAAGAGGGTGATACATGCTTGTGTGTGTGTCTATACACACAGGTAGATATTCTTTGTATCCTAAGGAATCAATTTTTATATACATACACACATATACATGTATAGATAGATAGATAGATATAAAATGAACTCCACATTCAGACTGCCCAGTTCTGTCTCTGAGCTTCTTCACAGGGAGCCTCAGCTGCGGACATTTACAATGTAGACTTCTGAAGGTACATCAGATGGATTCCAGAGAACAAGGTTTTCAGGGAAGGCAAATGACCACTTTCTCATTTGGAAGAGAGCAATGGGAAAGAGCAGTGGAACAGCAGCACAGGCTGTTTGTCATGCAGCAAAGTCAGGTAACAGGCAAGTCATGCAGGGAAGAACGTTAAAGGCGAAAATGAGTAAGAAAAGCCCAAAGTGAGATACAACTATTCAGGGAACTGAAACAAATGTTTCATATGCTGCAAGTGAGAAAGGAAAATGTAGTCCTATTACTCAAAGTGGGAAGAAAACTCATAACAGATGGCACAGAAAAGACTGAAGTGTCTGATGCCTTTTTTGCTTCAGTTTTCATAAAAAGGTTGCAAGCAGATGCCTGGCAGTAATACTAACAAGGCGGTGGAAACAGTAGGCTTAACATGTCTAAAATAAGTTTGGAGAGACAAAGTTATCAGTGCCTGAGGAGACTTACCTCATACTACTCTATGAATTGGCAAAAGCAACCTCTGAACTATTTATAATTACATTTGAAAATTCAGGGAGGACAGGCTAGGTGCCAGGGGAGTAGAAAAGGAAAAAGATAGTATCTAGATTTAAAAAAGGAAGAACAAGGAAATAATAGAGATCATTCAGCCACATTTCAGTGTCCAAAGGACACCGTATCAAATTACTAAATAACCAGTTCACAACCAACAAGAGATAAGGTGGTAAGAAATAGCCATTATGTATTTGTCAAGAATAAATCGTGTAAAGCCAATCTAAGCCTTTGTGTGATAGGGTAACTGACTTAATGCATAGGCAGAAGTAGTAGATGTGAGATACAAGTTAACTTTGAGATATGTTTTGACTTTAGTAAGTCTTTTCACATCTTCCTACTTGAATACTCATGAGCAAGTCGGGGAAATACAATCTACGTGAACATAACATGAAGTAGTGCCTGACTACTTGAAAAGCTATGCTTAATGCATTATTATCAATAATACACTGTCAAACTGGAAGGACACATAAATTAGACTCCTACTCCAATACTGTCACAAGAAAGGGATTAAATAAGAACAGTGCTATGTGCAAGATATAGAAAACAATTACGGAGCTTCATTTGATGGTGGTATGATCTCAGCTGAAGCACCTCATCCAGGCTAGGAGACCACACTTGGCATAGATAAACAAGAGAAATTCAGAGTGGTGTGACAAAACCATACAAGATTTCAAAACAAAAGTAGTTTGACATTGTCACTTTGTCATGAAAGGGAAACAGAGAGGGCCACGGAACATGAGCAACTTCAGTAAGTTGAAGTGAAACTGCTATAAAAAGGTGGTTATTCGGTCCCACTGAAAGTAGGGCATGTAGTTGAATTGCTTTGCTGTAAGGGATATTTAGAACTCAGAACTCCCCTCTTTTTAAGGATACTTCAGCACTGGAACAGGTTACCTCAGAAAGCTGTGAAACTCCCACAGAATTGGTATCTACACTTCAACAAGCAAAAATATGTCAGGATACCTGATGCAGTCTTAGAGTGGGCACAGACCTAAATTTCTGAGATTCTCACTTTGCAGAATCCCCTTGTAGACGGATTTTAAGTATCAGTGCAGCAAGCAGAGAAGTGTCCAGCAGAGGGAGCAGGGCAATTACACATTCTAATTTAACAATAACTAAATGTTTCACCCTATATAAGGAACCCTGTGCCGTAATTCTTATCACCTAAACCAGCTTTTGTAATTCAAATCTTAATATGTGGAACATGGAGATTCTAAGGAGGAATAACAGAGTCTCTTTCACATGACACTTGAGCACATCTGCAGTTAACCACAGTCTGTAAACCAAATTTACACTGTATGTAATAAGTACAATTTACTGTATATTGAACTTAGCCCGAAACCTTAATTTCAGTAGTCCCTAATTTTAACTGATATAATCAACTCTTCAACATAAAGCCTAATTCAGCTGCAGGAAAAATAAACATTTTAATAACTCCAGACAATTCTCTCTTCAGGCTTGCATTTTTTTCTTAAGACTTCTGTTATTTAAAATGAATACCATTTCACCTGTAACATCTGTGATGCAAAAGTAGTTCTGCTTACCAGAAAGCCTAGCAATATGGACTAACTTTGTTATTCTGCTATAAATATGTAAAGATCAACTTAATGAGAGTTGTCTAATCAAAATCTTCCCTCTGCCCCTTGTTACCCATTCTACTCACCCAAGCCGGCATAGTTCAGCAGCAGTTGGTTCATCGCTTGCACACACCATAACAGCCCAGCAGGCATTTCTTCTGACTTCTTCATTCTTAGAACGCAGCAATTCAACGAGTGGTCCCAATCCACCTGCATTTCTTAACTAAAAATTAGATAAACAAAGACATTGCCACTTAGAAGTTTCCTCTGTCCCAGCCAGAGCTGCCAGTGAAATTCACATTCTGAAACATTCAGGCCTTGAGGACAAGCTACACTGGGCTGGTAGAAAGGCCATTTGTGGGGATGCTGTGCTGCTGTGAGCCCTGTGTAGGCTGGAGCTGAAGCCAGCTTCAGAGTGGTTCAGAGGCACACATCCCTTCTGGCTCCAGCCACCTTTTCAGTTATTAGATTGCAGAGTGGAAACTGAAGAGACCATACAACCCAACACTGCCACAGAGAGTTACACAGCTTTTTCTGTGTTCTGTTGCCTCCTAGCAACTAATTTACATCACAATGTATTTGAATTTGTATTGGATGTATGACAATCTTATTAACATCCTATTCTCTTGTGTGCTACAGTATCTTTCCTATGCATGCTGGAGGAAATATCAATCATTTGGATTTTTGAAGAGAAAGACATTTTAAGGACACTGAAAGAAGTAGATTAATTATCTAAGCCTCTTATTCATGTCCTAATTAACAGCCTTGACCCATGAGAAATCCCCAGTTCATGATCTATAAATGCACATAGAATCATACTTATTTATGAAAAAAACCCAACCCAACCCACGACCACTGATAAACAGCAAAAAGTTCAACTTGCTGGATGACTGATCATATTTTATTTATTTACTCCATGCACAGTATCTTGATAAATCATGATCAGACATTGCCATTTAGGCCTTCAAAGTGGGCAACAGAACACTGAGGGAGAGCAAAGAGGACAGAACTTCTCGCCTTCAAAATACAGCCGACAGTTGCAGCTGAGAGAAGCCTTAATGCCTCACGCTGACAAACATGGGCATTAAGATACAGCCCTGGCTAAGGCTCACTGAAGCCACAGGAAAGCTGTAAAACACTGATTTGATGTGAGCAAATACATATCTGTAAAAATACAAATTAAAGAAAACCCTTTCCAAGTTCTGACAAGAAATGGAGCTAAATTCAGCTGAACTAGTCTATGATGAAAGTGAAAAATTAATTACTGGGGATTAGTGCAGACATACGAACTATAAAAGATCCTAAGTGAGCACAACCCCAATCTCATGATCTAGAAAGGTTACAAATAACTGCAACCTTGAAGACGTGTTTTACCTCAGCTCTTGCATCAGCATCACAACCAAACACAGCCACAGTGAATGCTGCTTTGCTTTGCACTCGGCTGTTGGCTGAGCGCAGTGGTGCTGCAAGCAGGCTCATGATACCATGGCTCTGGATAGTCACACGGAACAGCTCTTGCCTGGCCAGATTTGTTAGCACGGTGGCAGCATTAGCAACAGCTCCATCCCTCTGAGCGTTCAAGGTATTTACTAGTGGCTCGATTCCTTTAGCCTCAGCAACAGCACTAGCAAAATGAAAGAGAAAAAATATTTTTTTTCCTTTATTTTAGGACCATTTTTTATTTGTGTTCTATTTATCAACTAAATTAGCATTATATTAAAAATATAAAATATTGTTTACCTGCAATGAATTGCACGACTGATGCTTCTATTCTAAATTATAGTATGAAATTTAAAATAAAAATTGAACTGTAACAACCCTTTTTCTTCTGATGCCTTAACTACATTTTGACTCACAGTGTGAAGCTCAAGAGGCACAACCTAAACAGACATACCAGCTCACAAATTTCTGGATTCTTTAACTTACCAGAACATGGATTCTTTCTGAGGTTTCAAACAAGTTAATGAAATCTCACACCTTTTCAGAGACACAGAATTTCTGTATCTTTAGCTGCAGACTAATGCTTCGGCAGAGTTCTATCACCTCTCCCCATAATCATTCTAGCACTATTTCTAATGAGGATTATGGTGCACAGAATATCATGCTGTTGTTCTCTGTTCTGCCTCCATAAGTTTCTGTGATTGAACATAGTACAGCAAGCTTCTGCTGTTCTTGCAGAGCAGGTATATGTGGTGTAGTTCAGTGCAATGTAGAAATTATTGTGCTGGCTTTAAACAAGCAGATTTAGACACCAGAGGTACAACAGGTACATCAGCATAAATGGCTCTGACTCTGGTTCCCCATCAACTAGCCCATCAGCAACAGATGAGTTTAAATATTCCCTTTACTCCCAGATGATCACTGCAGCCACAGCTAAAGGGTGCTGCCCCTCAGCCATGGTGGGATGTATCTTGGGGTGGTCCAGTTCTGAGCTAGATTTGCAAAACAGCCTGTTTGCAAATAAAATCAGGGAAGATTGTTATCATTACTACTGATACTAATGTAATTTATATCCTCCAAATGCTGTAAGATATTCCATAACTTAAGATTTCTGTTGACTTTCTCACCAAAACTTTGCTTTCTACTAAACAGGAACTTATTTCGTTTGTCTATACCATCTTATATTCATTTCAGTCTTTCTGTCTTCCTTCTGAGTTTGTATATATAATTTGATCAAATGATTTGAGGCATATGTCCAATTTACTATCTGCTCCTAGTAATTTTACATTGAGCTCATCTGTTTGTTAAACAAAAGTTGGCAATATTGTTAGCAATGGAAACGTGCAGATGGCAATTTGAATTTTCATTGCAACTGCTTTTTATACCCTCTTTTAGTACATTTTGTCTATATAGAAAGTATAGCAAACTCTCCCACCTTATGCAAGCATATCTACATGCTTCAACAACATAAATATGTATGTTTTTAAAAAGTTTTGCTAAATCTCTGTCAACTAATTAATAAGAGAATGATGCAAAAATCTTACTTTTACTATAGCAGCATCTTACCAAAAATCTAACCAACCTGTTGGTAACTTTCACAGTTACAAAATAAACACAATCTTAGAATTATTACATATACAAGAAAGAGTAATGCTATCCAAAACTGTCAAGGCACTGATAAACAAACAAAAAACCCCCCTTGGGAATGCTGATAGTCACTCTCTCCTGCAAACAGGACAGGAAGCAGAACACACACTGACCTGTGCTATATAAACCCATTACTTGGGCAACATGACAGAGATCATACTGTGAACTGATCTTAGTGCAAGCAACTCCAAACCACACTTTCAGAGAGGAAGATGCAGACACTGCTGAGCATACAGAGGCTGGTGGGATTTGCGATCCTCGTGTACCTCAGCTCTAAGGTGGTGGCAGCTCACAGACAGCACAGAACAAGGCAGGCTGGCTGACTGGCTGGCTGGCAGGCAGTAGCCCTCAGTTTGTAAAAACAGGGAAAAGGCAGCAATCCAGGGAGTGAAAGTGAGTAGGACTATTAGCCTGGGTGCAGCATAAAGGTATAGGACCAGTCTGGTGTTGGCTAATTAATCCTCCCGGAGTGCCAGTAATGTTAATGCAAGGACTTTGGTCTCTGTTCAGATGTGAATCCCATGCTTTGAGACACCCTGCACTGCGCTTCTCAGAGTGTCTCCAATTAACTGGATTTCCACCTATCTGGGTACCCTTCCCTCCTTGACCAGATAAAGTGGGTTTTTTGGGTGGGTGTGTGTGGGTGTGTTTTGTTTGGTTGGGGTTTTGTTTGTTTGTTTTTACTTAGGTAAGGCCACTGCATTTCTGGGTCCATTGGTTAATATTGTCTCTTCTTCCACATGAAAATTTTATCCGAATTTCCAGCTTCAGAAGTGCAGTAGCTCCATCCAGCCTGCTATTTATGAAGAAATCCTGCAATGTGAGGATCAGCTATACACCACACAGACCACAAATTTCCCAGAAAACATCACATTCAGAGCAGGTGTGGCAATGACATTACATCCATGCTGGCAAAGTGTGGGAGAGACTCAGAATACATGCACACAGCCATGCACAATAAGGCATGTCCATAAGGTATCAGTCTTACAGCAGTACTCAGTGTATACACACATAACTTATTCTGGAAAAAAGAACCCAAACAAAACCCAAATCAATGAATTTTTCCTGTACAATGAAATTCCATGATTTATGGGACGGATCTGTTACTTGTGAAATACACCACATCTCACACGTGTAGTACAGTCAATACTTCTGCAGTAAGTATAGGACTTAAAATTCCTATACTACACCAAATAACACATGTGTTCTCCTGGAGGAAATCTTAAAAAACATCTAATCCCTAACAGTCTGATTCCAGGATGTTACATGGAACTGAATGACGTAGCCAATCACATTAGAAGCAGATTTACTATCATTTCCATAAAGCCAGCGAGTACACAAGTACTTAACAAAAGAACAAGGTGACAGCTCCTCGTGTGTTCAGAGCTGACCTCAGAGAGGTACAGAGCACAGCCAATTTTCTCAAGTGCCACTCAACTTCAAAAAGGTTGAGAACCACTGATTTAGAAGATCATACATATTTATTTCAAGCCTGTTTTCTACTTCTGAGCAGATTCATTTTGAATCACGGTTTCATGAATATAGTTCAATCAAGTGGCACAATGGATCACAAGGCAAAAAGAATTCATGTTAGAAGTAACAACAGCAGGTAATGAGAGTTGAAGGTAACCAATACCTTTGAGAACAGGATTTTAAGAGGGCATGACCACCCAAGGACAACACTGTGCCCTGATAACAGATGCAGACAGCAGAGGTTATGTGGGGGAAGGAAGAATGAGGAATCCATCATTCAACTAACTCCTGCCCCAGAGCCCTTCAGAGAACACAGAAACAGTGCTTCCACCTTGGGCCATGGAGCCCCAGTTGCTAAAGAGACAGCAATGCCTGACCTTAAAAAGGAGCTGAAGGAACAGATACACTTAATTTTTTAAGGTGCTGAAATACTGCAACAGTAAGTATGGAGTCCTGGCTCCCTTCCATCTTGGGCAGAGATAGGCACTGCATAGTTTTTTTTCTTACAAGAAAACAAAAGTCAGAGGAAGAGGCTTTTACCAGCACTGTCTTTGCATAATGCAGGTTAATGTAGAGCCTCTCTCCCTGCCTCTGGAACAGGCTCTGCTCCAAACACGTTCTACTGAGATGAGTGCTCCCTACTTCATCAGTGCTCCCTACTTCATCAGTGCTTCCACTGTAGGGTTTATATCGTCAAGGAATAAGGGAGCCTTGGCTTACCTGAAGTATACACTTTTTGATGTAGGAAAGGGGTAAAATACCTAGAACCACAGCTCTTTTTCCTTCATGTTGTGTAAAGATTCAAAAGACATCAACTTTCCTAGTCATGGAGAGAAAAGATTAGGGAAAAGGAAAACAATGATGGGGGCAGGGAGACAGGATGTTGCGTTTGCAGTGTCACCATGGGTTTTTTGAATAGTGAAAGCTATCTGAGTCACAAACAAACAAGAAAAAACAGACAAGACAGATGCAGAAGTTACACAGCTCAAAGTGAGAAAAACTCAAATGTTATGAGTTATAAGCATATGGTTATGATCATTAGAGTGCCTAATCGAACAGGGTTAGGTATGTACCTTAACCAGGGTATAGATGGTTCAGGTACCCTAATGACATTAACCATGGCCTGTAGTGAAACAATAAAATTCTGATTACAGTTGAATTCAAATGACTATATTTAAGAATAGCTAAAATATTTTTTCTGAAGTAGCACTGGAAAGGCAAGCTTTCTAAGGTTAGATAATAAATGTTTAATTTAAAATATTAATTTAAAACATACATTCTAACATCTAATCAAGGTATTTCTTGAAAATGCTCTAAAAATCACTCAGAACTCAAAGAATAAATGTTAAGAGTTTCAGAAAAATGTTTTCTGTATTATTTTTATTAAAAATAAAAGCTGACAAAACTATTATTAAAAGTTTTGCAATATAAACTTTGTTTAAAAAGTTACTTTGGGGATGCAAATGAATTGCACTGAGATGAATGTTTAGTTGCTTCAGTTGTCTGGGGTGTTAACAGGAAAGCTCAGACATTGGTAGAGTGTTGTGAAAACAATCATGAATAAAAATTGGACCAAAGCTCTGTGGTGCTGGTTTGGTTTTTGGTTTTTAATTATTTTTAGGAATGTAAACTGTCTGAGGCAAGGACCCCCTCTTTGTTGGCATCACATCAAGCACAATAGCTTTGGTCCCTGACCAAGCCTCCTAGCCATGGCAAGGGAGGTAACAGATTATTTACTTCCTTAGTGCACAGGGAACGGTCCAGCCAGATTTTCCTCCTGCAGAGAAAGTTCAGCAGGATGGAAGAAGCAACTACTGGTGTTCAAAGAGCTGACAGAAATCACTGCCCTCAAACCCCTTCCCCTAAGCAGCCTCCCATGCAGGGGGGAGAAGGGAAGAGCAGCGGTGCAACTTTACACCAGTGTTTACTCTGGGTTGTGCTTAACTGACTTCATAAAAATGGTCAAGTACGTCGGGTTTTGTTTCTTCTACCACAACTGAACAGAAGCAGGTTTATATTAAATTATATTTTTATTCATGTCTATGCTGTTTACTGCCCTCCTTCTGACTGAGGATTCAGCACAATTTCTCCTCAGGAAAAAAATTATTTTTTCCTCTTCACAAAGGCCATTGGACTCCTTATGGACTTCATCTTCCAAATGTATTTGCAACTGCATGTTTAATTTCTGTGCAAAATGACTGTGATTGTGGGTGAGGTGCTTAGCTAGCCATTTATGCCTGTGCATATCTCATTTTCATACATAATTGCATGTAAATTATGCATAAGAATTATGCATCTAATTACACACACATATTTTAAAATCAACTATCTGTGTTAAATCGCATGACTTTTCCACACAAGACATTTCTGACCCAGCTCTACTTCATCACTTCTGACTGAGAAACCAGAAGTTTGAAAAACCTCACTAGAGATTCCTTTTTATCCCTTAAACGTATTCTTCGTTTGCCTTGCTATGCCATCAGAATAATCACATCCTCTGCATTTACCAAAAATTTAACTTGGAGATTTAATTTTCAAAAGCAATTGACTGTTGCATATAGTTAGTTGTATTTTATCTAAAGATTAAAATTACTTCTGTTTTCTTTATATATAGTTATGTCTGTATTTTTATTCTGAGTAAGGGAATCTAGCACAAGAGACTCTGATCAACAATTTGGGGCCCCATTGTACTACAATAAAAATATTGATGATATCAACAAACCACATTCATTTTTCATTTCTGGAACTGGACCCTCTATTCCTATTTTTTAATGACAAGCACCTTGTTAAATCATCAACAAACCCAAAACTCAATAAACCTCACAGTCTGGAAGCAATAAAACCTTAAACTCTCTGGGTTAGCAGAGACTGTAATATCTGACTCTCATTTAGAGAATCACAGAGATTTTTCTAATGTCTGTAACTGAACTCATCTGACAGAGTTACAAAGTGCTCAGCTCTCAAACTGTAGTATACCTAATTTAAAATATTACAGGAGCACTGGTAATGAACTATCTACCCATGATATCTGATCCTTTCAATTATAATGTTATCTGCAACCTTTATGAAGAACTTCAGACACTTTCACCATTAGTAGAAAGGCTTGAAATCAGCAATAGAAAGTCTTTTTGATATTTAAAGATCCCATATATCTTCAGCCAGGATAAGCTCATGAAAAAGACACTGCCCTCCTCTCTTTTTTTCTGATCCAAGGAGCAGTGAATGCAAAAATCAGTAACTCAGCACAGAGTTTAGAGTCTGGAATCCACACTCTTACAAGAGCAACATTAACAGGGAACATTCAGGAGTTGCCCGAGCAGCCTTCACGGAGGCGTAAGGGAAGGCAAGAAAGAGCCAGTGCAGGGTCCCTACAACAACTCATCTGCACACAGGGACTGAGGAGACAGTGGTTCCTCTTCATCTTTGGAAGCACCAGCTGAGGAGGGACAAAAAAGCTATGCCATGTCAGTCTCTCCACAAATACCTCTCCGACTGAAACTGGATCCCAGCTTTCACTTCTGGATAAGATTTTTTTCTAGAGAGACTGTGAACTTATCTCAAACAGCAGCAATTTGTTCTGTCTTGCTAAAGGCTCAAGCTCATATGAAGATTCAAAGTGGAGATCCTTATGCTTTTATTTTTCTCTCTTACAATGATATCTCTAACAATGTACACATTCACTACAACATTAAGATAAAATTACTGAAGCTGCAAGTCAAAAGGTTTAAAGTTACTTGTGAAAGCTTATTTTTCCTCCCCTGTATATGACAGTCCAATTAGGCAATATGCCACTGCCAGTGCCCAGGTTAAATTCACAGCAGGGCAGAATGAATTTTGCATCATCAGCTACAAACCTGAATTCCCTTACATCCACTTCAAAAATATCTTCATGCTATACTAAAGTAAGCTAAAACATACACTTAAGTAATTTGTATTTAGTTTAGAAATATGCTACAAAGAAAATATGTAAGACCTCCAATACATTTTTCTGAAATGTACTCAAGTGTAAAATAACCTTTGCCACTTTTTAATTCATGAAAAGTATCTCATTCACCTCAGTGGGTATCACTGAACGTCGTTGCAGGGATACATACTCAAGAGAAATTGTCATCCTTGTGCCACTATATAAACCACAGTTTTCTTTCCCAGGCTTAGGAGTCTCCATCCAGGAGCAAAAAATCTCACCTGATCCCTCAGAAATCTACCATGGGAAGTTATAGGTGACAAGACACATGCTCTGACTGAAATTCCAGCCTTCCATGGGTTAAGATAAGTCTTTGAAGGTAGTGGAGTACAAACAGCCTAAAAGATTTTGTTTTATCTATAAGGGGCATAAATTTCTATAGAGTTACTTACCATTAGCACAATTTAGGAGTGTTCTGCTTTCTGTCTGAAACTTTTTAGAACATATTTAGGTTCTCATGCACTGTAGGATGCTGTGACATGAGATCTGCATAACCCCTGATAGGCAACAAAATTTAAAAAAATCCCCAACAAACAGGGAAATATACAATCAAATGTTTTGTGAAAGAGCAGCTGTACTGGCAAGAACACGTAGTTAGAGTGTCAGAGTCTATAGGGGGACCTTTCCTTAGCCACATCTTCACAAACCTGAGAGAAAACCCAGAGCTGGTGGGGTGAAACATTTTGCACCTGCCAGTTGGGTTTAATTTAGGGTACTGTCCATCAGTCATTTGATGTGATGTTAAAGTCATAGTGCAAACCCATTTCTGAATGATATCCTGGTATTAGGCCTTGATTCAGCTTTTCTGCCAAGGGAGGAATTTACCATAAAGCATTTTGCAATGGATGTCAGTATGTAACTGGTACAGAAAAGTTTGTGAGGTCTTGGGTAACGACCATGTTGTCTTTTTTCTTTAGAAAGCACTCTTCACACTGTAGATATACAGCAAAAGATGGAAACGAGGAACCTGTTCATGACTCAAGTTAACTGTTTGTATTTGCACAGAGTTCAGCAGAATAGGCACTAATGTAAAAAATAACAACACAAACCACGAAAACCAAGTCCCTTTCCCTTGCAGCACAGTAGCTCAAACCCGGATATCTGTCACTAGGGGTCAGTATTAAAACATATTACCTTTAACAATACAGCCACTGGCACTCTATTGTTGGTTCCCTCCTTCGGAAATACAAACTCAATTATTAAACCATAAAACCCCCAAAACCTATACATTGGATTATTACCTATTTCTGGTTTTAAGTGTAGCTCCCATATAGTAGATTTTTTTATTCCTGTTCTCAAATTAACACATATTCATGCAAATGCATTTTCTTACATAATAGCGATGCTTCAATATTGATCCATTTATGTGAATTAGGTTCCATCTGCAGTCTCGAAAATTACAAGCTATGATTAAGTTTCTCATTTTCTAATGGAGAAGATTACTACCTAGTGATATTACTGCCTAATTGTAACAATCATTACTTCCTCATGATAGCAGTAAAATTTGAAATGTAAAAAAACCTGGACATTTTTGACATTTATTCCTTGGCAGCCATACCATCTCAAAAACAATAAGACACTGTTGTGAATACTGAAAGTTTCCAATTAAGGCAGCGAGAGACTCTCGCTACAGGTGAGCCTTATCCACATGGAATAGGCTGAGGATGTATTTTTGGTCATTAGATCAGTGTATGAATTCCAGTTTAGAATAGATGCAAGAGCACCGAAGTTAAGGGAACAACTCACTTTCTCCCCACTGGGCACTGCTCATAACCAGTGAGTTCCCAAACTACCTTCCTTCCTATCCCCAACCTGCTCCCAAATCTTGAAAATCTTGATACACAGCAGAAAGCACACATTTAGATGCTGTGATACTGCATGTAACTCCCTATATGGACATAATTTTGCTAATGTAAATATATCTCCCGATTCCTGTGAAGAATTCAAGAAGTAGAAATTAAAATAAAATCAAGCTTGCTGGCTTTGCAATTTTTAGCATGACATTTTACAATCTTGAATCGAGACATAATACTTAGAAATATGTAACATGACACTAATTATAAACCCCAGGAGAAATATTCTGCCAGATCATAAGTCTGTCGTGTACCACAATTTCCTGCAGCCTGTAGTACAGCTGAACAAAAGCCATCCCTTTCCTTCTTCCCCCAGACCAAACTAACTGAACGCTATAAATTTTGCACTTAAAATAAACAATTTAAGACAAATATTATGGAGGCTGTTAATTAGTTTTCATGTCCAGTACAAAGCTCTAAATTTCAGAGCATATGTTTTTCTTTAGTGGTAACTCCATTAGGTGCCCAGAATTCAGACATTGCCAGATTTATGAAGACAGCTATTAGAAATGGCATTTGTACCACGACAATGCTGAAGAAAAGAGCTGGTCAAACGAACGCCTGACTAACTGGTACAACCAGTACTAACAGTACTAACAGTACTAACCTTAGCTCTATGTGTTACATCTAACTAATGGTGTATTTATATTTAATATGATGGTTTTATCCTGAATACGTGAAAATAACTGATTATACTTTAAATGGAAAAAATAGGCAGGGGTTGAAGTAAAATGTTAGTTAGCTGGATAGCACAGAATAATCTATTTTTCTGTCCAATAGATGGCACTGCTGTTTCTTTGTTTGTGTGTAATTTTTGCATTTGTGCATAATATCCATTATTGAAGTGACTCTGCCTACATTTCCTGACACTTGGACACATCAAAAATAGACAGATTTCACAGATTCTTTAAAATGGCATTCTGCTGTCCAAATAACTGTATACAATTTTCAATAAAGCAAGTTAGTGTGGTGGATTAAAAAAATGTGAAAAGGATGCAAATACGCAGCTGAAGATAATTTTCCTCAACAGCAGATCCACAGAAGCAAATTCTGATAGGTATATCAAGGATGACCTCAGAGCTACACACATAGTAACCACAAAATCATTTCTGTAAGGTATGATGAAATCAGTATGTAGGATTTTAAATTGCAGTATACTTTGCAATTTTTTTTTATTTAGCATAATTATCAACAAATTTAGAAAGAATTAATGATCAACATTAAAATTCTGTGATTACTTGATGATAAAATTCTCATAAAAGCATCATCTGGGGGCGTCAATCTGTAAGAGACATTTGACCATCATACATTTTTCCATGTGCTACTGAAACATGAGATAACATCAGCTCTGTAGCAAAAGCTTAAAAATAATTAAAGGGTAGTTATAGAAATTTTTATATGTTCTGGTAGAGACCATATTGTAAATCTATGTTTTCCAGTAAACCCAAAAACTCAAACTGTCAGTATGGGACTCGTGTTCTCTTCTGCTCTAGTTCTTTGGTTGAAACACTGCGGGGCCCAGGGTCATTCATTCATTTATTTATTTTTGCCAAATCATGCTTGCTTGGGGACTTGTGTGAAATGACAAGCTGGTCTCTGTCCCGTTCATCGTGAACAGGTGTTCTAATTACAAAACCTCCACCATATTTGACGCCTTTATTAGCTGTCTCTGTTGAGAAACAAAGGATTGATTGGGTAGGGGTATAGAACTAGCCTTTCATTGCTGTGGGGAAGCACCTAAAGGTCAAGGTTAATATACATTAGTGGGGGGTAGTATTGCCCATTGCCTATGCCGTTCTTGCGTTATTAATCAATGGAAGACTTAATCCTTACAAGCCAGCTATTGGAGAAGCTTTAATTACACAGTTTGTTTTAACTTGTAATTTTTTTCCTGTATTATATGAAAAGCAGACATTTCTTGACCAAATATTCCTAACAAGAACAACACAGCTCCAGCAAAAATAGCAGTGTCTTGTACTCCGTTTACATGTTTACATTCTGTAATATATACTGTACAAAATGAAAGGGCAAGGCAAACATCCTTCAATCAATACAGTACATGCAAAAATGCTCCTGAAATGAAATACGGCACAACAAACATAGGAATTAAGATGAATTTTTGGCTGGCTGGCAAAAAGTGAAAACTCATATAATAAATAGTCTTCCCCTTTACTCTAGCCATTTTATTCTTGCCACATAAGGTCTACCTGCTACTACTAGCTTAAGGATTTAATACAATGGAAGGTTTATAACAAGAATCTAATAGATAACCAATAAAAGGGCGCTAGTTTCATTAAGTCTCATTTGGGACCAGAATACTGTCAACATAATTAGACAGCAAAGTCACATCATTACAAAAGTATATCAGCATCTTCATTATATATACACTTATTTTCAGTGGTTTACCAGACACACATACAAAATATTCCAGAATGAAACCTGATTATGATAACTCAATCTGGAATGCATTTTCTCCAAACAATTTTTTTTCCTATTATGTGAATGTAAAATAAATATGGGCCAGATAGTCAGTGAGCTGGAACTACACCAATTTGGATCAGCTGAGGGTTCAACTCTATATATTCATTTATAGATCCTAGTCACACTTAGACCTTTCTATGGCTTATTAATGGTTTTGATTTAGAAACAAAGCTTTGAAGTAATTATATAGCCACATGGCATTCATCCAATATACATATTTAATGTAAATTATTGCTTCCTGATTTTCACAGAAGACCTGTGATTAGATTACCTGGTGCTTCCTTATTGCACTTGGAGTTGATTTGCAAAGAGACAGAAGTATATATAAGCCACCTTTACAGTTTCCTGACTCTGCCCAGCAAGAAACAAATACAGACTCCATTATAATTCAGAGGAACAGAGACAGCTATTTCCCTGCCTGAGATCTCATAGAATTATTCTAGCAGTTGAGCAAAACAACATCCTGACTATCTCCTTGGCAAAAAACCCCAACAACCCTGAATGAGTTGGCATAAGCTGCTATACCAACTCAAAGCTCTCCAGAGATTCCCTTTTCACAATGTGAAACCTCAAAGGGCTACACTACGAAAACCAGCTGTAGCAGAGCTGAAAGTTTGACCCCTAGACTCCAGTACTGCACTCTTTTTAGGTGTGTATGACTCCTACTGACACCAACTGAAGAGTCATGCACAAGGAGAGCAGAATATCAGACAAAAAAAATCTATGTGAATCTGAGNNNNATCTATGTGAATCTGAGAACAGAATATTATTCTCTTGTGTCAAATTATGGCTCCATCTGGTAACATTAAGTGAATACTGGTGACTATTAGAGCTGAATCAATAAATTGCAACAAATAATTTATTTGGTGAGTTACTTTACTTGTTCACTTCAAAGAATGCCTGTGAATGGATTACAACTTCCTCAAGTATATTCCAGCAAACTTTTAAGGAATTTTATTTTATGGTTTGTTACATGTGATTGCTTATATAAGTCAGACTGCAGTTTCTTTTCCCTGAACAAAACTGTTAGTAGAATTTGAATAACAGAACTCTGCAACTGACAGAAGAATTTAGTTGATAAAATTACTTTGGAACTTACAGTCACCTAACTATCCTTTACTTAGGTATTTTGGATAATCTTTTCTTTTAGAGAATGAACTATAAGCATTCTCTAGTACTTGGGAAACAAGAAAGAAAGAAAGAAAAGTGAAAGAGTGACAATATTCAGAATATCTGAGTACTATCTCCCTCAAAGGTTTAAATCAGTCAGTTGCATGAACCATCAAATTTTAAAGGATATCTTACTGATTTTGATTTTTCAAAATGCCCCACACTGAATGTCTTAGGTTACAAGGCATATTTTCTTCATATGTTCTCTTCAAAACATGATTTATCTCTCTGCTTTCATTACATCTGCTTTATACATTTCCTTGATAAAGCAAATGTTAGTAGAGATAGCATAACTCTTGTAACACTGATGAGATCCAACCTATTCCAGATGACTCATAAGCACCAAAAAGAGTCTTACAGTCAAATTCACAGACCTGCCTTGTAGGATAAGAACAAGATGAGGTATTCTTTAAAAGCCAATACATATATATTATTATTTAAAACACTAATCTGAACACAAGTGATAATTTAATTATTTCAGACTCACCTTGCATTACTAGGACTGTCTGCTGTCAAATTAGCTAATGCTGTCACTGCAGCTTCTTTTACCTCTTCGTTGTCACTGCTTAGCAACTGTACTAGCTGGGGAATCCCTTTGAACAAAATAATTGTATACGTGAACCTTTAAATAAACCATGGCAATCTGAACAATTATAATATCTTCCTTATGAAGGAAAAGCACAGCTTTTCAGTTCATCCCTTCCCACTTTACTTACCCTGGAGTCCAAATGCCTTTTTGCTAGCTAAATTCTCACACATGGCAGAAATTGCTTGGGAAGCAGCAACTTTAACTCCATCATTATCAATTTCCAAAAGGTTTACAAGACACTTCTCAACCTCTTCCGCATTTAAGATTTTTCTATTTTCAGCTTTAAACAAAAAAGAACAATAGCATTAATCTGCATTCATTTTCCAAATCAGTGAAAGGACACAAATTGGATTTCACACAGTTGTTTCCAACATAACACTTGCTTTTGATACCATGGAAATGGAAATATTTTTGTAACAGAGGCACCAGCAATAAAGAAATGTGCACAAAGGACCCGATCCAAAAACCATTAGACTTCAGTGAATTCTGAATCGAGCCCAAAAGATGACTATTACACACAGGTCTAAATCTACACAGCCCAACAGAATAGGAAATTTGTCCTCTATAAGACTTAAAACTGTAGAATGCATACAGGCTTGATGGAAACACCTTTTCCACTTCAACAGATCATACTAAAGATCGCACTCGCTTCAGTTTATGCTAATGAAGTTTGAATGCATAATATTGAAGAACATATTAGTAAATGTACAGTTGAACTTGGTGGAGTGCCAGTTAATACACTACAAGAGTAAAAAAGGCAAGAGGTGTTAAAATTTTAAAATTTAAGAATTTTAAATTCTGCACAGCTTGCTGTTCTTCAGTAATGCACACTTTGCAGGGAATTTGGTTTCATATTTTAGCCTGGTGGCACCAGGTTCACTGATGACATACACTGCAATAACCTGCAGCAGCTAAGGACAGACATAGATGTTCCCTTCCTCAGCACACATATAAAAGTCTACAAAGTATCTACAGACACCTGAGAATTATAGTAATAAACTCATTCCAAAATGGATGAGATCAGAAGTGCAGGTGTTTGCTAGAAAGAGCCCTGAATGAAAACCTTTTCTCAGACAGAAATTAATTGGACAGCATAGAGGCTCTACAGTTAGGAGGGTCAATAGACAGTTAACCATATGCATAATTTATAACGAGTTAATTACATACTTAAAGTTATATCTGCATGGTAATTTTTTTAATGTCTCAAAACAATTCAGGAAATGAGAAGTCTGTAGTACTTAACACACTTGGAAATTTTACCAGAGTTTATTAATGCTTCGAAGTATCATTCCCTTATTTTGGCTTGTCTCATGAATAAAAAAAAAAGTTTAAAAAGGAAACAGAAATATCAGAACTACTCTTTTAAATAAAACTGAATCTGTAATGAGTAAAATTAAAGAAGTAGAAGTTCACAAGGCCAATGAAAGTCTGATGAAAATCTAGTTATGGCAGAAATGACTCAATACACAAACTGCAAATATTTTTAGAATCATCAGAGAATCCGTTGTGGTGTAACCCCACAGGCAGCTAAAACAACCAATAGCTGTTCACTCACCCCACTGTCCCCATTCCCCACAGTGGGATGTAGGAGAAAATTGGAAAAAAGTAAACCTTGTGGGTAGAGATAAAAAGAGTTTAATAGGACAGAACCAGAAGAGAGGAGTAACAGTAGTAGTAATAATACTTAGACAAAAGAATATAAAAAGAGTGATGCACAGCACAATTGCTCCCCAAACGCTGACTGATGCCCAGCTGGTTCCAGAGTCACTTCCCTCCTCAGCCAACCTCCCCCAGCTTATACACTGAGCATGATATATGGTATGGGCTATCCCTTTGGCCAGTTTGGGTCAGCTGTCCTGCCCATGTCCCCCTCCCAGCTTCTTGTCACCTCCTGCAGAAGGCTCGTGCCTCATTGCTGGCATGGCCTGGGAAACTGAAAAGTCCTTTGACATAGCTTTAAGCACTGCTTAGCAACAACTAAACCATCAGTATGTTATCAATATTACTTTTCATACTAAATCCAAAACACACTACTATATCACCTGCTAGGAAGAAAATTATCCCAGCCCAAATCAGAACAGATAAATAATTGAAACCATAAAGCAAAAGTTGCAACAAATAAAACAGGGAGGTTTTTAAGTGTCAGCAGAACCTTGACCACAACCTTGATGCATATCAGCCAGTTCTCAAGAGAAGGCTTTAGCTGGGATTACAGACCATTTTTTACAAGTCATCAAGTATGCCACTGGCCTGCTGTTTGCCAAAATAGTCCATAATCCCTAATAATGATCTCTAGAGGGTCTTTGAGCCTCAGTAATTTGCTTCTTATACAGCAAGTTACTTATTACTATACAAACTCTTAAAAACTTTTCTTGCTTTTAATAGCAGTTTTGATGATGGGTAGGTATTTCACTTTAAAGATACTTTATGCCTATGTGAAAATAATAATAGCAACAACAGTAACAATAATAATTCATTTAAATGACTCAAAATAGTGATTTAAAATATTTTCAACTGAATAATGTGGAAAAACAGACTTTGGATTTGAATTTACAGTAATCAGTATGCATCTATATTTAGCTAACTAGACAGAGAAAATCAATTAATATTTTAAGATCCAGGTGACAATTCTATTTAAGGGATGATTATTTTCTACTGGACTCCTTTGTATGAGATTTTTTCCCTTTGTTTTTTACTATAGAAAAGAAAGAATGTACAACTGAAAAACATCCTTTGTACTTAAGCACTTGTCATGTCAGTGCCAATACCATATTTACAGAGATTAATTTCTTGACCCCTAAGTGATGTGAATACACTGATTTACAAGTTAAATGCTCAGACACACCCAGCTAAGAGAGTCTGGAGCACTAACACTTCTGTCCAGTTTTTCATGCATCGACTCCATCATGAGGCAACCTTTGTTTTCAATATATTTTCCTGTTTCCCTTTCTTGCCTTAAAATCATGGTCAAAGTTCTACTGATTACCTATTCAGGTCACTTTTATCACCTTATGGAATTATTTACACCAATTTCAAGTGAAAAATCAAAAAGTTAAATATCATGACGTCTCAGTGATCTTGAGTTGATAGCTCAG
>VZTU01002583.1:243169-299497 GCA_013400835.1 Zapornia atra | reverse complement strand
CCCCGTATTGTGAAAATACATATGCTAATATGCTACAGAGCATGTTTAGTGTGCTCCCTTTTGAAAGGATTTATATTTAGATATTGTAAAGAACAGGGTGAGTCAAAACAGAAGTTTGGCAGAGCGAGGCCCAATTTGAGTGAACATGGTTATCCCTTTCTCTCTACACACTTCATAGCATGTTGGTGGTGGTGGTGTGTCTGGCACCATCAGGGGAAGTTGAGCCCGCATTTATCAACAGTACAGATAATCCACTTGTAGATATTCAATATTTATAGTATTATTTTTTGCATTCTGAAATTACTGCATTATTTAGTGGGCAGGGAGGGAATCACAGTAAAACTCACCATTGTAATTCTGAGCATACAAAATAAAACCACTGATGAATTAATATATCAAAATCAAATTATGTTATAGGACAAAAACAAATTTCCAGGGGCAAAAGGATAGTGATTATGTATAGATATATGATCAATTTTAACTTACTTAAACAGAGAAGCATCCTAAAGATGCTATTTAAAATTGAATATAATGTTTGTACTATGCAATTTATTCTGAGATTAAGAACAGCTCTTAAAAAACCTACAGGAGTCCCTTTCCAAAAGGCTGGAAGGGGCATGAACCAAAACTGTTTGCTATGATCATATCTATCAGGAAAAAAACAAAACTAAATTCCATCTGCCACCAATAATCATTTCAAAACCAGACGCTGCTGTATACTCAGCTGCCAGGATTAAAACAGATAGATGCATGTTCTGTCACAGCACAAGTTTTTCATTTCAATGAAAAGTGATTTTTTCTCAAGTATGCAGGAAATTTTGGTGAAATGCAACCACAATTATCAAACCTGAAGAATGTGGGCTCCTGTACAGCTACTGCAAATGTAATGAAAAAAAAACCCTAAAACCTTGAACCTGGGTTGCATTATATTGTATTTACATCCAGGCATGTTTTAGTATGGTATACATCAGCACTGCAGTTTGGATAGGCTCTTTAGNCCAATTTGCAGCCATTGCCCCTTGTCCTGTCCCCACAGACCACTGAAAAGGGGCTGGCTGATTCCCCCTGCATCCCCTGCCTAAGACATTAATTCGGTCCCCCCTAAGTCTTCTTTTCTCTAGACTGAACAGTCCCAGCTCTCTCAGCCTGTCCTCATACGGGAGATGTTCCAGGCCCTTAGTCATCTTCGTAGCCCTCCTCTGGACTCTCTCCAGGAGGTCCCTGTCTTTTTTTATACCAGGGAGCCCAGAACTGGACACAGTACTCCAGGTGGGGCCTGACCAAGGCAGAGTAGAGGGGGAGGATCACCTCCTTAGACCTGCTGGACACACTCTTCCTGATGCATCCCAGGATCCCATTGGCCTTCTTAGCCACCAAACTAGTATATTTACAACTAGGGTACAAATAAACAAACAAACAAGAACGGCAAAAGTTTGTTTTCCTTTTGCAATCGGATTATTTCTTCTAATGGCCCTAATGACACTTTTCTTCCTGCTGGAGGGCTGACTTTAGACCAGTAGCTCTATGTATCTGAAATAAATCCAGCACTCCTGGGTGCCATGCTGAGAAGCAGGTTTACTGGACTACACTTTCCACTGCTCCAGTACAACATGTTGCCCTTTGTCTAACCGGTTGTCATCAAAATTCTACAGCTTGGAAGCAAGTATTTTAAATCTTCTTTTGATCTATTTTCCCAGCTTGCTGCATCCATACCAACTGTCATAGGCTGAAGAAGAGAGCAAACCTTTATAATGAAACCACATTGACTCCATTTGTAAAGAAGTATGACAAGAAGATGCATCTTCTCTGACGGTAACATCCCATGATATAAGATCACAGGCAGTACTGTAATATATTATGTGTAGCTCCTGCTACCGTGTTTCAAAAACGTTGTGTTCAGACATGCTGCTACTAACAGCTGCTAAAATATTAGGCCACAGAAACTGAAAAAGGTGTGAAAGAGAAAAAGAAGGCTATGCCTATTTGAAAATAAATATGAAAAAGGAGTAAGACACAGTAAAAAGTAGTAGGAGCAAATAGAAATCTGCTTAGCATAATACTTACAAGCCTGCCACAGGACTATAAAAATGATACTGACAGTCCTAAGTAGCATAATAAAATAACAATACAGGAAAATACACAAAGAGAGTACAGGCATAAGAAAGCCCCTTTCTACCTTTGATATCTTAATATTAATGAAAATAATTTTCAGTGACTTGCAAAGCTTCCAAAAGATAATGATAAAAGGATACAGAGACCCACAGAATACTAGGAAAGGTAAATTTTACTCTTTTCATGTATCATTTGCAATCCAAATAATTACAAATATTCAGGATGTCAAACTAAGGAAGGTGAGAAAAGAATGGGAAAGATAAGATAGTGAGAGAATAAAGGAGGCCTGAAATACTGTAGAAAGGAGAGATTATTTTAGCCACACATTAAATTAGATAGCATATTTGTAAAATACACATAAATCAAAGCCATGATTCAACCCTGAAATGATAGAAATATGAATGAAATATTTAAAATCTACTGTCATAGTTACTGTTGTCAACATCCCTTGACAGGATTAAAATCTATAGACAGAAGTATGTTATTTCTTACATGGCTTTTCAGCATATAGTACTACTAGGCATATGTTGCAACTCAGAAAACAATCTATAGAAGGAATTTCAAATGTAGATTTATTTAAAGAGCATCCTAATTCAGCCTAATTCAGAATTCCTTGGTGAATTAAAGAAAAGCATATAAGAAAGAACTATAGGATGAATAATTATAAGAAGATGATAATGAAACTACTTAACTCCATTGGGAATATTAATCTGCAAGCCATTTGAAAGGCTTTTTTCCATGTCCCTGTTAGAGGAATTTCTATTGGAAATTGCCTGACATATAGACAAGCAGTTGTATGCAAAAGCAAGTAAGCTTCTGATTAAGCCCTAACTGATACCAATGAGAAATAGTGCCAGCAGAAGTGGCTTAAGATGGCAGTTACCAGGCATCTGTAAACTAAAGATGAAGATCATATTTTCAGATCTCCACTCTCCTTTCTGAGGATAGCATTTTGCAAGAATATATTTCTGTATGGCTGTATACCCAGCATCCAATTGCTGCTGATTGCCAAGATTCATCCCTGTAAGTCATTCTTCCCAGTGTTTTGCTCAGCACAAGCACTACCCTCAACCAGGTAAGATGGCCTCAATCTGGGTGAAAATTTACTTTATAATCAAATTCAAGTGCATGGATTTTTAAAAAGTCACATACAGTCAGAAGCTGCTTTGGTAATTGCCTTTGCTGCATTCTTCTGAATATCAGGAACTGTAGAGACTCCTACAAATGAAAGTAGTTTTTTAAGGCCTCCTGTCTGCTGAATCAGCTGCAGAGTATGCACATCTTCCAGACAATTTCCCAACACAGCAAGAGCTTCCACATGTAGATCGCTGAATTCCTAATAAGGAAAAAACCCCAAACAAATAACCAGATAGCCCTCAAATCAAGATTAAAGTATTTTTGGCTTTTAACTTTGTAGGATAATTGTAATAACCTTTTTTTTTTTTTTCAGTTTATTTATACTGAAAAGTACATCTTTTTATACCTCTGTTTTTTGTATAGCTTCTATAGTGGGCCTTAGGATG
Organism: Zapornia atra; assembly: GCA_013400835.1. Taxonomy (NCBI): domain Eukaryota; kingdom Metazoa; phylum Chordata; class Aves; order Gruiformes; family Rallidae; genus Zapornia; species Zapornia atra. The sequence goes on along the minus strand of VZTU01002583.1, from coordinate 295,862 downwards.
CAACAGTACCAGTTAAGGCCCCAAAAGCTTCTCACTGAGATCAGTGTGGGCAAGGCAGGTATTCAGAGAGGACCTGTCATCTTAATTTCAAAACTTTCACAAATTCCTCTATACATTACATTTCCCATGATGACATCTGAAATCAAGAAGCATTGAGTCTCATAATAACACAAACAATGAAATTTCCAGGGTTGGAAATTATATTTAAGGCCATTGATATCAAAGTAAATTCAGGAAAAAAAAAAAATCAAACTAGAGTTCAGCACACAATTAAAAATTTGGGGAAAACATGACATAAAAAGCTATATGGTGATTTTTTTTCTGATGTTTACAACAGCTTGAAAAATGGACAGTAAATGCAAGACAGTATTGCTAATAGTAATAAAACAAAGAAAAACATTCAAAATCCCTTTGCTCTCTTTCTTCCTAAGCTAGGTATCGTAGCTTATCCTATTTCTATCATAGTTAGCTTCAAGTAAGAAGATCTTCCTTCTTTTCTCTTTCAGAACATGAGCAGTATTCCTCATTAGTCATACAAACATTAGCAGCAAGAACAAAAAAAAAAAACCACTTCTAAGGCAAGTAAACTGTACATTGGTTTCCATTATCTTCAGAAGGCAATCTAATCCTTTATTTTCCCCCAGTATGATCCTGGTTTCTCTGTCTTTGCTAATTACTTCTAAGGTTTTAAGGGCCAACAACTGAATAACTGGGTATTCAGATTTCAGTAGTTCCAGCAAGGGCGGAATTGCATTCAGCGCACGAACTGCAGCACGGCTTTGAAAATCCTGCAGTGAAATATTCAACAAAGAATGTTAGTGATAGAGAATATAACAGTACATCAAATCCTGACTTTACAGAAAGAATACTAAAAATCTGATTTCAAACATACAAAAATGAGTCAATGTTCCAGAACTTCCAGTTCTGAAGATTTCTTTCTTTTCAGCTAAGAATCAAACCGAGTATAATCAAGCCCCAGCAACCTTAAATTCCAATTTTTCTTTCATGACTGAAGTACACACTACAAAATCTAATCCTCTCTAAGGGAGCCACATTTGTCTCAACATGGATGTTTCTTTGAGAAAGATTTTTTAAAATTTGGTTTCATTATTTTTATTTACCTCAGCAGGGGAAAAACAGTTTTTGTACTCTACTGGGGTTGCCTAGTTATATCTTCTTTTGTTTTAGTAATTATGACAATTTAAAATTTCAACTTTAAATAGTGCATATGCAGCTTAATAAGAAGTCAGCATTAGATTATATTAAAATAGAAAAAAGTAAATAAATTACAATTTGCTTTTAAATAGCTTATTGCACATGTGCAGCATGTAATTATCCTTATCAATATAAGCAAGCACCAGGTGCAGTTATCCAGATATACCCTGCAACAAAGACAGTGAGATGGTAAAAAAGGAGAAAGAGTAAAACGCGACTCTGAATAGACATGCTCTGATGCCCCAACAGAGATAGAGTTATAAACTGAATTCATTACTAAATTGATTCGCTTAAGCCATGGAAGAGAACTGCCACACAAACGCACCATTCTTTTGCTAAGCAGCATATGGATGACATTAGTGCTGAGTGTGAAAGTAGCCAATAACAAATCTATTCCTCCCAGCATGAAAAGTAGCTGTTGACAGCATTCACCTATCATTAAAAAGATGTTCAGAATTGTGACTATGGACTTGCTGGCCAAAACAAGGCACAATGGACTTTCTAGTTCCTTAATTTACAGGATTATTCCAATCTTTTGGATAGACAGGTTATAACTCCCATTGCTGAGATGATAATTTTCTAAGAAAACAAATTCATATTTAGTTATATAAAATCTGAATTTGCTTCTGATCTCACCTACATTGCTGTACAGCACAGATAATCACACAAAGTTCAGTAGAATTAGAGTCAAATTGTCTATATTCATAACTCATGTAACAGTCAAGGACTTGGGCACAATGTTTTCAAATACACCGACGAACGCCGGAGCGTAAAGGAACCAACTATTTAAAAATGATTAACCTCACAGAGGATGGCAGGGCTGGGGAGGAGAGAGCTTATCTGCCTTTGAAATTTAAACAAGAGCAAACTTTACCTGCACCAGGAGGTAGATACATTCAACTGAATTCTTCTTAACATCAGGATCAGGGCTACCTAACAGTCTGATAAGTGGTTCTAATCCACCTTGTTCAAATATTTGTACTTTAGTAGTATACTCAACAGCCATGTGTGCTAGACACAGAGTAGCAAATTCATGGATAACTACATCCTCTGGGGGAAAAAAAAAAATAGTATTGATCAAGTTCTATTCAGTACAGTGTATGTTCTCTAGTAAAGTGAGTAAAATTATTATTTGAAGTAAATAAACAATAGCTGTTAATCATACCTGACATCTCCATAAACATGTTGCTTCATCTGTACAACATACAACACTACTCATGAGTAGCAGAGATACTCCTATAAAAGCTATAAAACCTATTTAATGTATACTATGACAAATCATGTTACAAGGAAGATTTTTATTAAATTGTCCAAACAAATGGCAATCAAATTAATTCTGAATTTGATTTTGCATATGGAACAAGTGCTGCAAGCTACCTTCTGGTGCCAGCTGTGATATAAGAGCATTTGTGACATCCAGTTCCCTCAGTGACTTCTTGACATCATCTACAACGAAATAAATATAAATATGAAGCCTTCCATTTGGCAGTCTTGGCTGAGTAAAGAAACAGATTCTGTTCCAAAGGAAATGTACTTATGGTTACTCTCTGAGTGACAAAAAGATCTGACTGAGAATGACACGCAATTGAAATTATACTAAGATCATAATGGACCCAGAAAACATACAGGAGATTTTCAAGTACCAGACATCATTCTTTGGCTTGTGATATATACGAAGGTCCTCAATACTTCATTGAAACTTTATTCAAACTACTTGCATCTAGCAGGATCTGATTAAATATTTCACAGTTTTAGTTGCCAAAGAAGTCATACCCCAATAAAATTGTCTGTGGTTAAAATTATCAAACTAAAAGCAGCCCTTTCTGCTAACACAGCCCACATTGCAAATTGAAAGCATGAATTATATAGGTCTTATTAAATTCACAGTAAATTCTCTCAGAGTATGTTTTTATTGTCATCAATGACAAACCAGCAAAACCACAACACTGCATAGAATAACCAAAAAACATTCTCTGGGACAGACTTAATGTGATCTTACAGGGCTGTGTTGTTACTACCAGTGTTAAAACGTAAGAGAAAAGGTATGAGCTGAATATACTTTTAAAGGAAACAACAATCAAGATGTAATACAAATGTAAGATCTTCAGTCATTCAAAAATCCGTGTCTGAACAGCAGTGCTGGAAGCCAAGGTCTGAAGGGAATGATTATATGCTAATGCCGAGTTGAAAGTAAGGTAAAGAGCATGAGGTCTAATTCAGTGTGAAAAGCAGGTAGCAGTTGAGGAAATAGTGGTTAGGGTATCACCATGGAAGACAAGTGGGTAGAACATCTACCAAAATAAAACCTGATTAATTATATTAGCTAGATGTAAGTTTTTAAAGCAATGTAAAAAGTAACAGCTTCTGCAGCTCAATCTTATATCACTTATTCTTTCACCTTCGGGTATGTCTACATACCACTCACTGCAGCTTGATCATTTGGCACTCAGGCACCCAATGTAAATGCAATGCATTCATTCACATCTTATAAAAAGCTACATGAAAATCTGCACACACTGCGGTTAAATCGTTTCATGATGGTATGGCTACAGCAGATACACAATCTTGCCATGAATGCTGAGAGATACTCAAGGCTGGCTGCTTGAATTTCACTAGCTCAGATACAGATAACGAAACATTTACAGCAGCACTGACCTGCCAAAGCAGCTGGGTAAATATACATGCCAATGCTTGATTGTTCAGGGCTTTTTTTGCCATCAATACTTGAGTTAGCTGCTTTAACACATTTTCTCCCTTATCACTGTAGTTACACTAATGCCTCATGTAACAACTGATATTTAACCACAGCATTTCCTGTAGATGATAAATACTACTTTAGCCTTCTCTTTCAACTTCTGTAAAAAGAGAAGAGTTTGTTAAGTCTACAGTGGCAGACATCTTATGTAGTCAGGCTTTCCTGGACAGACATCATTCCAGTATTACGCTGCTTCAGTTTGGCCCCATCAAAACAAAAATAAGGGTTGGAAAAAAAGTAACTTATCTTGTAATTCCGCCCCCCCCCCAAATCAGTAGAGTTCACTCTAGTTGAATTTAATCCTTTATTATGAGCCATTAATACTGCTTTGATGACCACACTCACAGATTTCATTAAAAAATGGAGACTCTTACGATTAGAAGCCATGATGCCAAACACCATGATGGCATTTCTGCGTACAATTGGATCTTCATGTGAGAGGAGTTTATACAGATGTTCTACTGCTCCAAGACTAAGAAGTGTCACTTTGTTTTCATCACCTGAAGAGTAATTAGGTTAAAAATTCTGTAAAAATGCAACAAGCTTGCAGTGGTAATGTAAGAAACTAAACCAGCTACCAATCTTTTATTGGACTGTAGAATTGAAAAACAAAGGCCTGGCTAGGAACCTGGGAGATTGTCTTTATAATCCAAATAAACATGTGTCAAATACTATAAAGGATTAATAGCATCTAGGATTAAGTCACATTTGTAAAGCAAAGGATGCCTCTGTCTATTGGACACCCAACTCATTTGTTGGAGACTGCAGTGGTAGTACAAAGGACAACTTTCTATTTAGTGAAGTACAGGTGACTGATATCATTAGAATCATAGAATCGTAGGGGTTGGAAGGGACCTCAAGAGATCATCGGGTCCAACCCCCCTGCCAAAGCAGGCTCCCTAGGACATATCATTCAGATAGGCGTCCAGACGGGTCTTGAATATCTCCAGAGAAGGAGACTCCACCACCTCCCAGGGCAGCCTGTCCCAGGGCTCTGTCACCCTCACTGGGAAAAAGTTCTTCCACATGTTGGTGCGGAACTTCCTGTGCTCCAACTTGCAGCCGTTGCCCCTTGTCCTATCCCCACAGACCACCGAAAAGGGGCTGGCTGATTCCCCCTGCATCCCCTGCTTAAGATAATTATAGACTTTAATTAGGTCCCCCCTTAGTCTTCTCAAGGCTGAAGAGTCCCAACTTACTCAGCCTATCCTCATAGGGGAGATGCTCCAGGCCCCTAATCATCTTCGTAGCCCTACGAAGGAACCTCGTTTTCTCCTCTTACCTCCCCATTTAAATCTTCCTTAAAATAACAGTTAATGCATTCCAGGGATCTGCACTACCACAACTACAGCAACTATCAGGATTTGGATAATTAAATCCCACCTGAGAATGAAGCACTTTCTATCTGAAGAGGGGTGGCCAGCAGGGACAGGGAGGTGATTGTCCCTCTCTACTCTGCCCTTGTGAGGCCCCATCTGGAGTACTGTGTCCAGATCTGGGGCCCACAAAACAAGAAAGATGTAGAACTATTGGAGAGGGTTCAGAGGAGGGCCACGAAAATGATCAGAGGGCTGGAGCCCCTCCCCTACAAAGAGAGGCTGGGGGAACTGGGCTGGTTCAGCCTGGAGAAGAGAAGGCTGCAGGGGGACCTCATTGCAGCCTTCCAGTACCTGAAGGGAGCTTATAAGCAGGAGTGGAATCAATTTTTTAAAAGGGTGGACAATGGCAGGACAAGGGGGAATGGATTAAAACTAAAGGAGGGAAGGTTTAAATTGGATATTAGGGGGAAGTTCTTTACAGAGAGAGTGGTGAGGTGATGGAACAGGCTGCCCAGAGAGGTGGTGGATGCCCCGTCCCTGGAAGTGTTCAAGGCCAGGTTGGATGGGACCCTGGGCAACCTTGTGTAGATCCAGGCCTGAGGTTGGTGGCCCTGCCTGTGGCAGGGGGGGGTGGAGCTCTATGATCCTTGGGGTCCCTTCCAACCCAGACCATTCTATGATTCTATGATTCGGCTCTGGCCATCCAAAGAACAGTAGTGTTTCCTGTGATTACAGCCTTCTGTTCCTGCTCACTCAAAGAGCACCCAAAACCCAAGAAATATAATCCAATTTTCAAATTCCTATTTTCAGTTCCCATAACACCATTATAATTCATTTTATAAAAAGCTATGCCTGTCCTTTCTGGCTACAAGTAAGCAATGTGAAAAGAAACTGGAGAACTATGCTCATTCTCAGGCCAAAACACAATTAAAATTTATTGACTTAATTTACCAGCTATCAAGAAATAATTTAACTGCAAAGTGAAAACAACTCCTTCTTTTGTGTCATATTGCAAAGTAACAGTCTAGTCTTCTGGAATATTGCAGGAATATCTATATTAACAATTTAAAGGATTATTCATTTAGTAGAGACAGAAAAAAAAATTTATATATATATATTTGTCCTCTTGTAGTGTGCCACATGGTACTGTGGACAGCAGGGAGGGAACCAATAAGAGTGTATGATGTACAGTTCATAGCTCTGTCCCAGCAGTTCAAATTCTCTCTTCACATATTCAAAGTTTGGTTGCATGCCCCCAGCCAAGCTTGCCATATTAAGCTGAACCTAAACAACTTTCAGAACCCAATGATCCCATGCCAACTGTCAAGGTCTTCTCTCACAGCTTCAGAAGTGATTATTATTGCCATCAGTACACCAGTCAACATCTAATGCCATAATGTTTAAAGAAAACATAAAATTAAATTTAAATTAATATGAAAATATTAATTATACCAAGAATGCTACTAGTGTATACCAAATTGAGTAGCTGGCATGGAATGAGTAGGAAGCGAGGTAGGAAACTATGTGCTACCAAATTTTGAGCCTTTGTTATATACCTGTCTCCTGGGCACCTGGAACATGACATTTAGCTCTGGATAATACTGGGACTTTTGAAAGATTTGGAATCTTGGAGGCTTGTTAGATTCCCAACACATACAGAAATAAACTTGATAAAGGAGGCTGAGCAGTCTCCAATGAATCATCTGTCATAGAAGTACTGACACAAGAGATATAGGCAAAACCCTCCAGAAACAGAATAAAAAGTAATTTTCAGTGATAACTGAACCCTAAAATAGCTACACTAGTACAGACCTTTCAAACTGTAACATAAAAGAGGCAGGTCTGTTGCTCGTAATAAAACAGATCTAGGTAATATCTAAACCAAACTCTATTAAACAGAGAATGTAACATTCTACAAAGAAATGATAAAGATTTCCTTCACATAAACAGCAGGACTTCTTTATAACTGTAAATACAGGTTTGCTAGATATTTCAGAAACCCCTCAAAACCTTGAGACACACCTTTGAGGTAAAGATTTCAGTGCTATGAAACTAGAAAAAAAGTGGACTACTACCAAAATCTAAGCAACACAGAGGAAAGTTTATTACAAAAAAGACTAACCTTTAGATGCAAACTTATATAGAGCATCACATGCTTTGGCCAAAACTTCTTCTTCAGGAGAACTAAGCATTAGCACAGCTGTTGCTGCTGTTTTGCTTTCAACTAATAACGGCTCAAACTACAAACAAAAAAAAGTAAAGAATAGTTTGACTTACACTGAGCTCTCCTGTGTGCTACACAGTACACTCACATTTGATTAAAAAAAATAATCTAGTTTGAGAGCTGTAGTGAGAAATATTAATATGAGTTGCTATTTACCTGGAGAAATCCAATTATTTAATAATAATTTGAGACATTATTGAAAAATAAGAAAGAATAATTAACTTCCAAATATAATAATGATTTCATCCCATAGGAAGATTTTGGGGAAAGCTTGACACTTCACTGTACATGTAGGAAGTCCTGAAAGCAACTGACTAGTTCTGTTGCAGGTGTAAGAGCATCCTGTGACTTCAGAACCAAACATGAGCACAGAGCCCATGAACAAGAGGATTTGGTTACTCTGTGGCATTAATACTTTGTTTGCTTTACAAAAAAAACACTAATGAAAGGACCCTCCCTGTGCCTTCCTCAACTCAGTTGACTAGCTAAGGATGATCTTGTACTAGCTGAAGTATTTCCATGATACAATCCCTACTCAGCCAGCTAGAAGGGATACAAAGCATTCATTTCCATGTCTGACCTCTCTCACACAGAATGCAAGCTTCCAACAAACCTGGTGGGTTTTGCCCTCTCAATAGACTCTTCATGACTAACACCACTGGAGAAAAGGAATCTTCTAAAAAAGCTTTCCACTCTTTCACAAGACTCAACATCTGAATATTCTAAACATTAAAAAGTTTTAAGATTATATGTATTTAAAATAACTTTTAGTACTGAAAAACTGTCTTCTGTTCTCACATTTTAAGCCTGTAGAATTATCTGTGTTACATACAGAAACTACTAGATACTGGAGTCATACAGTCTCTCAATAGAAATGTATTTATCTTTAAAATATAGCAGATAAATTATTTAAGATAGTAATAAAATTATTTCAAATATTACTACAGTGCATATTTATACTGTATAAAAATTTAAATTATTTGTTTTAACCTCTAATAGTTACATCAAAAGCCCATGTTGCTCAACAAGGACATGAAGTCAGCTGTCAAGTAACATTATTCGGATCAAATCTTAAAAAAAGTTCTTAGTGTGCTGGAAGGAAAAGGAAGAAAAAACAGGTTTTCCTCTACTTCCTCTGACTTGTTCAATGTAAAGCAAAATATGATACTAGCATCCAAACTTCTAAATTAATATTTTTTTATAGTCTTGTAAATCTAAGTAAGTTCTTCTTCCATGAGGTGTATCACACAATTTAACAATCTGGAAGATTCATTTCATCACCAAGTTTCATTAAAAGTGAAGAGGCTTTCAGGCTAATGTGCTTAACTAGTCTCCCCAGCTTCAAGCAGGTCTGAAACCTGCAACATTCATTCTACCCATGTGAGAGGCACATAGGATAATTAAGAGATGACTGAAAGTCCCTTTAGCTACCTTCATACTTATCTACTTTTGTACATTTGTGTTCTTGCATGGACAGAACTTGATCCTCCAGGTAAACGCTATGATTTAAGCACAGATATATCTCCTGAGTCTGGTGATGGGATAAAACTGTAACGTTCAGTAAAGGCTGTTAGCCATACAGAAAAAAAATAAACACAAAGACTGATCTCAGGTAAAGAATTAAATAAGAGTTTCAAATCTCAGTTATTTATTTACACTGATCTAATACCAAACCCACTGTTATGCTGTTCCATTTTTTTGCTTCCTCTCATGGTCACAAATAACCATATAAACTACAAGTCAACAGTAATTCTTAGAATCTGATGACAGGTTGGCACATGAGCAGAGTCAAATTGGTATAATCTCTACCCATTTGTATAGACATTAAATTCACTACTGTCTGAAATACTCAATAGGCACTTTTAGATTTGTGTTGAAAGCAAAGGAAGAAGAGTCACTGAAATCAACGTATGTTTAAGTCATCAGAGGCCTGAACAAGTCAGCAGTTTGCTGGGAAGTAACATTGTTCATCAAAACTATCACAGAACTGGATGTGACTTTTGTTTATCATACTGCTGGCATAGCTAGAGCTCCCCTCTCTTTTAAAAATCAAAGCTTGCTCCTAATTCTTCATACATGATGACAGACTCCTCCCTTCATGGCAGCCTCTCTCCATTATGAAACCTGAACACAAGGTTGTTTTCTCACCTTTGCTTTCTGTCTCATAAGCAGACATCATTCCCAGGAGAGGAATTTCCTTTTACCTATCAGTGTTTATAGGAGTAGAAAGTTTGGTCTAAGAGCTTTTACAGAAAGTTAAATAAATATACCAAGCAGATGATCGTTATCCACTAGCTTACTGACTCTTCTAAAGAATTCAGATTTCAAACTTTCCTCTACAAAAGCAATATTGATTCTCCCTCATTACTATCATATTTATCATGCTTTTCTGGGGGGGGAAGGGTGGGGTGGGAGCAGTAACTATTTCTCCCAGTTAACACAGCACGGAAAACAAACTTTCTGGCTGGTAATTATTAATGTATTTCTTTTTGAAAATGAAAATTCTACCCTCCATTCCTTTTGTACTAAAGGTGTACATTAAATACCAAAGTCACAGTATTACAGTTTCATATTTATTTACTTTTCTGTTAGAAGAATATCTGAGCAAACACTATTACTAATGTCTGTGAAATTTCTTCACATTTGTTTAGTGAGTTGCTGCACAGCTTTGTCTTTTGACACAAAAATACAGAAATGTGTTTTGGGGTTTTCTTAAATTACTTTAATCACCTAAGAGCGTCCCACTAAGAAGCTTCTTGTTTCTAGTCAACTAGCTTTATTGCTAGTTTTTGTATCCTTGCTAGTTGTCTCCCAAAGTGGTTTGCTGCAATGTGACATTGTGCTTTTACTTTTCATTTGTGAGCACAAGGATTTTTTTGTTTTGTTTTCCCATTTAGATGCAAATCCCACCTTTTGAAGGATGCATTTATCTGCTGTTATTATACTGTTTAATCATGCATGCTGTCTTATTGTCTAAAGTTCTTTAAACTTGAATTAACTGACTACAAGTCTGCTTTATTCTTTTGTAGACTCTTTAGAAGTGTTACATATATCTGATATTCTTTTACTGAGAAAAAGAGTTAATATATACCTGGGCACGTTCATTGTTTCAGTTCTGTCACTGTTGGATCTCCTATACTAAAAATATAAACCCAAGATATTCTACTGAATCACACACAATTGATATTGGAACACACTTCTACAGATTATGTGGTCCAACTGCCCTGTTCAGAGCACCCTGTTCAGGGTGACTCCACTACCTCCCTAGGCTACCCATTCCAATGCCCATTGCCTCACATCCTTTTACTGGGCATCATTGAGACTTTACTTCCTCCTATTAGCTATTTATATACATTGACAAGACTCCTCCAAGCCATCTCTCAAGACTGAACAGTTTCAACTCTCTGTCTCTCCTCATATAAAAAATGCTCCAAGCCTTTGGAAGGCTTGTTCCAGTAAGTCCATGTCTCTCTTGTACTGGGGAACCCAGAACTGGATACAACACCCCCTTCCCTCAAGTTGCCAGCAACACTCTGCCTAATGCACCCCAGGCTTTTGTGGGCTTTCTTTGTCCACCAGATTCACACCTGTAAATATGTTTTCTAGCTGGTCAACACCCAGTCTGTACCGGTTATTCTTTGCCCAGGTTCAGGACCAGGCATTTCTCTTCACTGAGCTTAAAGGAAATTTCCATTTTCCCATTTCTCTAGTTTTTTTGAGGTCACTCTGAATGGCTGCATAACCATCTGGTCTAACAATCACTCCTATCAATTTTGTATCCTCTGCAAACTTGCTAAGAGTGCACTCTGTCCCATCATTCAGGTCACTAATGACGAGGTTAAGCAGTACCAGCCCTGGGATCGACTCTTGGGGCACATCACTAGTGACTGATCTCCAACTGGACCTCATGCTGCTGCTCACAACCCGTTGAGTCTGGCAGTTCAGCTAGTTTTCAATACATTTACAGTGTCTTCTCTGTACTTCAGCAGTCTGCCTATGAAGATGTCATGAGAGGCAGCGTTGAAAGCCTTACTAAAGTCAAGTAAAATTCATATTTAGGTATTAATTTCTCAAAATAAGGTGTTTCTGTGGAGACCAAAATTCAGCACAATGCCACTTCATAGTCCACTTTCTTAGCATCAGTGTTGCGAATGAAGCTGTTGTCAAAAATATTTAGGTACCTATAGCTTTCTTTTGATGATAAATTCCTCCGTATTTTCTCTAGTGGTAACCTTTGGCTACCCTTTTAATGTCTGTACCCTAGCTGATCATCAAATAATAATATTATCTAGATTAAATTTAATGAAGATATCATATGAAAAGTCCTTATCAGTCTTTGTCAAAGCTAGCCTATTTTATCTGCCTGAATTACTGTCTAAAAGTCATTCATGTAGGGATAGAGGCTTAAAACAAGATTTTTCCTGAAAAATCCCAATTCTCAGAACAGAAGAGTAAAAAATTAACTATGAAAGGCAGGGAAAACAGAGTCCAGAGGAATACTTTCTGAAACATATAAGCTGTGGCTAGGCTAAGCGATGTGTTTTCCACCTGTTCTTAGAAATCTATAAAAATCAGTTATCATCTGCTGTACCAGATATTCTCAGAGCATTCCACATGCAGAAAGGCCCTTTTATAAGCCTGTCCACATTATCACAAGGCTTCTTTTCTTGGACTTGACATTTTCATAAGCAGATTATCAATCACAAGATAATAGCCAATACATCTTTTATTTTGTCTGCATCTCATTTCCTGCCATCTGAAATAACCAGGTGAAATTTCAAGTTTTGAGATTTGATTTTACATGATCACTATTAACAATATTCTCATATCTAGACAATTTTCTTGGTTGACAGTTACAACTAATCAACGATCTATTTTCATATTTAAAACTGTTTTACTAGGCAAAATTCAGGTGTTTATTTTTCCTCCCAACATGTCTGCTAGAAGATACATGCTAGCCTGAAGTACAATAAGGGTAAAAACCAAGGCAAAAAACGCAGGTGCCATCTGGACTTCACTGTCTAATGCTTTCCTTTTTAATAGTTTTCTGACCTTTCCTGTAAGTTTAATTTTTCAACTCTTTAATATATTTTCTAACATTCTTCACAGCTTATTATAGTAGTTAGTAGGCTGTACCTTCTTTTCTCCAAAAACTCTAATAGTGTCTTTTGGATCCCAAAATTGTGGTGCTGCTGTGCCTTTCAATTCATTTTTTTTCCTTTAGATTGCAAAGATAATTAGTTTAATTCTTCAGGCCAGTATTAATTAGCCCTATCCAAATACACCTTCTTTGTGTCTCCTCCTGGAAAACAGTCACAGAAATGGTTTTAGATCGGTTTACCCTCTCATGTTGAAGTTATGTCAAGTCTCCTTCCATAAAGATTTATTATTGATTGGGGCTTATGAATAAAGTCTGTTATATTCATCTTTCCATGAACAGTTGGGGAAAACCTCCTATCAATTGCTATGCCTCGGTGACAGTATGGCTATTGGATATTACTGTCTTAGTAAAAATTAATTATACTTTTTAAAATATTGAAGTTGTGATGCAGTTTTTACTGATCATGCTTTCTATGACTTTTAAAAAAACCTCTTGCAGCACCAGTGCTCCTTACAATATTTTTTTTTTAAAAACAGTGTACTGAAATTTGCCTTTAGTTTCATGTTCCTCTGTGGGGCTCACTGAGGTCCTCAATTCCATTAACTTAATTATTATCTGGCACAGAATTTAAATTATACTCTTCAGTGTTTCTATCTTATTTCCACTACTTCTTTCTGAATAAGCCAATTAAACTTCAAAAATACCTGTATTTTGAGCCTCTATCTTTTTGAGTGTCTCTCTGAACTTTGTGAATTTATAGAAAGTCTGGAAAACTGTGCTAATGTCAGACTGTTAATTGCCACCTTTTGAGTTAATTACCACCATTATTCCATATTTGGCTTCAGCTCTTGTACCTCTCACTATGGCACTTCCTATTGTACCAGAAAAAAATGAAACACGCCTAAAGACTGTATATCTTTGCAAAGATCCAGAATATGTAGTACTGTCATTGGAAATACCTGTAAAATTTTGTATTCTTAACTCTTTCATCTTTAAAGAAAGGAAATGTCTCTACAGTTGAAAAGACAGGCAGATTTTAGTTCTCTATTCTCTTCTCTCCTTTGATTTTTTACAAATGGAAAACTAATGGTGTTCTTCAAATAAAAAAGAAGTCTGCATTGTTTCATATATTGCAATTTGCAAATCCTGCCAAAGACAACAATCTCCACAAAGAACTAGACATGCCCAGTCACTCTGGTTTGTATGCTGTCCAAGAAAAGCAGAAACAGAATCATCTTTAAAAAGACATTTTTAGAATAAAGTGGGTAAACTAGGAGAGTAAGGAACTATGTAAGGATGGCAGAGCAGGGCCTATAATCGTGTAATGCTTATTTTATAGCACACAGCAGTTTATAAACTTACCACATCCTTGGGCGGAGGCTCTACTTCCTTCTTTACTTTTTTACCCATTCTAAAACAACAAGCAAACAAAAAATAAAAGCAGACAAACTCCTTTCTGTGTTTTAGGAATCAGTTTGCAAGACAGATTTTCTCATTCATTTGACCCACCTAATGAGTTTGAAGATTTCTTTGACATAGTAATTTCTATGCAGAAAGTTCTCACTTATAAACAAAACAAGCTTCCTAACACTTCAACGCATTTGGTAAGATACATCTGTCAACTAAACATATAACTAAAAAGAAAGATGTGAGACATCACTGGCTCGAGTTGTAATACAGTACAACTACATAGGACATGCTTTTCTCTAAGTTAGTTCTACCTGCATCTATAAGTCATATATGAACTTGAAAGTTCTGCTAGGGTATCCCCCCATGCAGAATGTACAAACAAATTCTACCTTGAAAATGTGGTTCAAAATCAATTTCAATTCTCTATTCATGTTTCACAGAAGGAAAAAAAAAAAAAGAAAAATCAGGTCTACAGATATTAAGAACATTTCTGCAGAGTACAAATTTCACTGATTAAAAAAAGTTACATCTATTTACACCAAGTCCAGCTTCTGCCTCCTTTTTTGTATTAGCAGAAGTGCACACGGACCAGGAAGATCTTCTCAGCTGCATCTAATAGTAGCTTCTGAAGCATATGGATGTAATACTTCATGTGGACCTAATTTCATGTGGCTTGCAAAACTTCAACAGAGCCTTCCATTTAAGCTACAGGCAAACAAGAAGAGCAACACGACCCACTAGCACTGGGTTATGTTCTATACATAGCTAAGTTGTGCCAAACTTAGGTTTGTTTTAACACTATGTAAAAGTGAGATGTACACTGTTAGTACCCCTTAGTAACTCCTCAGTTCTTAAACAAACACCACACATTCACCCTCTGCCAGGTCTATCCTGAGAGCCTGCCTGTGGTATAAGGGATTATTTTCTAGTACAATACAAGCTGTAGCCTGGCTGGTTACATAAGTCAGGGCTATTGTTTCTTGTGTTCAACAAAAATGTGGAGCTCTTCTTGAATCCTCTCAATTTTTTTCCAGGTATTGTTCCTCTGCTGGCCTCTCAAACTGTAGTGCAGCAGTAGTGAAACCAGTTGATAAGCAAATCCTAAAAATGGATCTGAAATTTAAAACTTCCTTTCAAAACTCCGATTAGTGACCTGCCTATGAAGACCCATATAATCAAAGATTTTTCAGTGCCGGGGACTTGGCTTTATCCAGGGACAAGTTAACTTACATGGGAGAAAGCATAAGGGCAAATTACTGACAGTACAATCTACAAGAATGAAGGACATTCTGATTTATACTACCTTCTGATTTATGCAACCACTCCAGAAAGCAAGCATCATGCATGCACACACAAGTCTGATTTACAAGGACATCTGGAAATTTCAGTTAAATTATGTTAAATCCTGATATGGAGATATGGACACTTACTTAGAATTATTCACTTCAGCTCAATTCATTTCAAATACAAATTAACCTAAGTCATAAAAAGCAATTTTAATTCTGAATGAGTTTAATTAGGTTTGAACCAAACACTTTTAAAAGTTAATTCATGTAAAAGCATTTATAATGTCGTACAATTAATGTTCACAGATTCCAATAATTATACATATTCCAAGACTGAATAACTAAAGCCTTTAATTATAAATATTTCCTCACACTGTATAAACACATCCAACTTGTGAGACTATTTTCAAGAAACTTATACTTTCTTTTCCCTACATGTTCAGAAATACTTGGTTCTTCAGTAATATTGAAAAACCAGTATGACCTGTAGCAACAAGGACAGAGAACAGGACAATAACTTTACTGTGGATTGTGCCCCTCAGTCTGTTTCTTTGCTGCAAATACTATTCTGGATTTCAATGCATTCTGCCATTAAATGTTGGTGTTAGCTTTGTTCTCATAAAGCTCTCTGTGTTCAGCGGTCATTCACTGACTTGAGGCAATGATGCACGTGGAATTCTTTGAGTTACTGATAATTACAAATGTGTCTTCTGAGTTGAATTTTAATTATCACAGAGAATCAATACGTACAGGTATTGAAAGGCTACTGAACCACAGAAGAACTTATTCAAATCCCTTTCTTTCCACGATAACTGCATGTCTTTTTCTCAGTAGGTTTACAGCATGCGTATCTTTGATTCCAGTTTACTGTTCTAAATATTTAGAATTAAAAATCCTGCTACAAATTTGTTTTGAAATGTTAGTAACTGCTGGGTCTATGTTACCTGAAAAACCTCTTGAAAAAAATTAAAACTCTATTCACTAGTCATTAATTAAATCTTAAAGACAAAATAAAGAATATTCTCATTTCATTAATATTTTCTACTTCATGTTCTGTAGGTTTCTAGAATCATAGGAGCATACTTTTTCACATATTTTTTTTTGAGATTAAAGGGTTGATTGTTTTCAAACATGTAGAGGTTATAAAGGACTTTGACATAACAGATGTAGACAATGCATAGTCAGGCAAGCTATGAAGTTATTCTATGCTACTTCCTGTCCTTCACCTGGAACTTACTCCCCTCAGTGGAAGACAAATGAACCTCCTTTACTTTGCTCCTACCCAGTTTGAGTGCAGTGGTCTGATCAGGTGTTGTGTCTCAGCTAGCAGTACAACCATTACGCCTAACTAAATGCTCACTCCAAAATTACAATCCCCAAATGCTCTCCCTCAGCTCTTGCTATTCTGGGTGCCTAGGGTTAGCAGGCACTTCCCTGTTTCACTCTGAACTTCATTAGGGCCTCCAGCTTTCTCACAGGAGCAGAACTACCCCAGTGTATTTTAAGTTGAACCAGTAGACAGAAACTATGAGTAGTATCCACTAAGCCAAATTATGCATCAGTACTTAAGTCAGTTGCTCTCCTTGATGATCAATGGAGATCTAGTCAACATATGCACTAGCTCTTGGGCAGATTCATCCTGAAGTAGGTATCAGGAGCACCTGCCCTACAAAGAGAGGCTGAGGGAGCTGGGAAGAGAAGGCTGCAGGGGGACCTCATTGCAGCCTTCCAGTACCTGAAGGGAGCTTATAAGCAGGAGGGGATTCAACTTTTTAAAAGAGCAGACAATGGCAGGACAAGGGGGAATAGATTAAAACTAAAGGAAGGAAGGTTTAGATTAGATATTAGGGGGAAGTTTTTTTACAGAAAGAGTGGTGAGGTGCTGGAACAGGCTGCCCAGAAAAGTAGTGGATGCCCCGTCCCTGGAAGTGTTCAAGGCCAGGTTGGATGGGGCCCTGGGCAATCTTGAGTAGATCCAGGCCTGGAGGTTGGTGGCCCTGCCTGTGGCAGGGGGGTTGGAGCTCTATGATCCTTGGGGTCCCTTCCAACCCAGACCATTCTATGATTCTATGATTCTATGATCTAAAATTAAATTAAAACCAACTACTTTTTCCTCAGACCAAAACCAGAGTCTAGAGTTGCTAGATTATTGACATTTACACTGATATAAAAAGTTAGTGAGATAAATTTATTACCCTGTTTCTCCACATGAATCCACACACCAGGCTACATCTGGCAGATACTATCACAATAGGCTGAGCATTAACAGAACTAGAGGTATGACAAAGCACAGCCGCCTTGCCTTTCATAAGAGTGGCTGAAGGAACAGGCCCATCTGCAGTAACAACTCTGACATTTAGCCCGTAAGTGGAAAATAGTTGTGAGGAAGGCCACCAATGTGGATTTTTGAGTTCAGAAGTGGAACTTGGCTATTATATCACAAATTGGCATCTCTGCCATGTCAAATAAAATAAGGAAAAATTTATTAAGTTTTTGAAAGATCTGTTGCAGATGCCTGCCCAGAAGAGCAGATTCCAAGTACTATGTTTTAAAATAACGATGGCCATGATCTCTGTACTTCCTTCATTTTTTTTCTTGCTCTAGGAACTTTTCTTTCTCTGTTTAGTGTGAATAGTTTCTTAGGCTACAAATGGGAAATATCCACTTACTTCTAGTCACTATACTTTTTCTTTTTTTTTTTTTTTAACATATGAGGTGATGGATAGCAAGTGAGCTTTAACAACACCAAAGTCTATAAATCATACACTGTAATATGAGTGAAGTCTTATGGCAGTTTTTCTGTTCAAAATACTGAAATATTATAAGCTTCTTTTACAGTAGTACCTATCTATACTATCAGAGTCTTTGTGGCTTAAAACCACAAAATGTTATGGGTTTTAAGTCAGACAATGCAGTTAGAAAACATTAGCTGTCCTATTTGCATCTTCTTCTTTCTAAACCCTTAAACAACTGACACAACATAAGATCCCAAACATTCTGAATGTTAGGGAGGCAAAGAACAGGAATGAGACAAAGACACAGACAGCTGTGGAACTTACCTCTTAATCAAGGAATCAAAGGTCTCTTCTGAGAGCAATTTGTCCTACAGAAAAGTAGTGCAAAGAGAAGGATTTAAGAATAGCTTCTAACCAGTTATTTGTTACATGATGCACTTTGCAAATTGATGGTCCCGTCCTTTTAAGACAGCCTGAAGTTGTCTCACTATAACCTGGCTATGATTCTCAGGTTCTTCCTAAAAATGATTCACAATTGAGAGTCTTTTTCCTTTCAAGTGATAATTACATAGTGCTATTTTAGTCTTGCTACTTTAAGTGAAGACTTGCTGTTGCTTCTTGTCTCACAGAAATTAAAATATTTTTTCTGTGATAACAGTGAAAATTGCCTATAAATTGTTTATGTTCATTATCAATTGGTTTCTGTATGGCCACTCTAGTTCTGCCTTCCAATGGAATCAAAAGGAAGATATTAACATTATAATCACAGCATTAGCAGACAAAGTCACTCCTTTCTTGAGTCCATAAACTAGTATATGGCAGCCTAAATATTCTCCTCACAATTCTCAGGTAGATATATCACAATTAAGAGAACAACATGAAATAATCTTGAAGCTCCCTTCCTTGTTTCTCCCAATTTCTTTTTCAGGCTTACATCTGTCCTCCTTAAATACAGATCAACAGACTGCCCTTGCCCATTGTTGTAATGCCAGCACAAGCATGAATACATTATAAAAGGCCTCATAGAAGAAGAGAGTTAAAGAGATACCAGGTCCAACTTAATATTCAGTTCCTGAAGATATAAGCTGTAGGAATTTATTATATGAGATACCAATTAATTCAAAATCTTTTTTCTGTTTTGACTCAGCTGGACAAACTTAATCCCACTGCAAAAAACCAAACAAAATGACCAAATACATGCTGATCATTCTGAGCATTCATTTAAAGAGCCCATTTTTTCACATGAGCTCTGTGTTTATAAATTATACACATAGAGCACAGAAGAATCACTTAAAAAAACCCAGAGAGATGCAGAAAGGAGTACTCTGCAGACAAGACATACCCTTAAGACCAAAATGAGAGCCTAGTTAGATGACAGGTTAAGGAAATAGCTACAAGAAAAAGTGGGAGTTTTAGTTGAACTAAAAAATAATACAAGTGTTTATTTAAAAAACTCAGAACTCTTAAGATACAAAAATGCAAGTTGAAAGTATCAATGTATCACACTAACATTCAGCGGAGTGTTGTTTTCTAAAGCCCAAGGGTAGATGCTTACCTTTCTAACAACCCCCCAAATTCTGCAGTATTTGATCCCACAACCTGATGCTGTGAAAATATGTGAGATTTGCAGTAAAACTTTGCTTCACATACAACCTCTGACAGACAGTTGTGCCTTTTTTCATCCTGTCCAAGGACCACACTTCACTGTTTTTTGAAGCAAAGCAGTTTGGTACACCTAGTAAGAGGCGTGTACTAAGTCAGGAGTGTTTCAGTTATGTTAAGATCCTAAGCTATAAAGGCAGAACTCATTTCCAATTTGTAGAGTGTAAAAGATGGTGTACAAAAGTTAATAACATGAAGTAATGGGAGTTAAAGAACATCATAGCATTCTTTCCAAATCACAGAACAACTAAGAAGCCTCAGCACAAAAAAACCTCCTTCAATGAATAGGAACAGTCTTCCATGACAGATCAGTATCCTGCCTCCAGAGTGGCAAAAACCAAATGCTTCTGATAAATGCATGAAACCAATCCCAGAAGTCAGATTTCCTCCATCTGTTACAGGTTTTTTATTTCCCTAAAGTACAAAGGTTTAGATCTCCTGAACGTTCTTCCTAACAATAGTAGCTATTTTTACTGTCCACATAAATGCTTAATCCTTTTATTCCTCATTCTTAGTCTGACATGCTACAGCACAGGTCCAGTTGTGAAGCATACTTTATAGGTAACTACTCCTTAGTTCTAAAAAATATGCAAACAGTTTAAATGTGTTATTCAATTTAACACAACATCCCCTTGTTCTTGTATTACAACTTCAGTTAAAAGATGCCCTGACTTGATCTTTTCTACTTTCTTTTATAAGTCCCTGTACATTCTGATTTATTACCTTTCTAAGCTGCCTTAATTATTTTTTCCATATAGCTTTTCCAGACATATATGTTTCTTGTCTCAGAGTCCCTCTGTGACTGTTAAATCTTTCTCAGATATGATGAGCCTAACCTGAAATACCATAATCAATTCTAGAACACTACTGATTTATTCCAGTGACTTTATAACTTTTCGAGTATTAATTTTTACCCAATTTCCTCAGTGAAGATTTTCACTAAGCTATCCACATATGGTAAACAGGTAATTTTCCCAGTTGATCACAATTTATTTAGGTTCACAACTGAATAGTATAGTGTTCCAAATATTCCTGACAGTGTAAACTGCATTGCTTTCATCAACAATGAATTTTATCTGTCACAGTGTCATCAGTTCACCTGTTGAAGAGTTCTCAGGTGTTTCTAGCAGTCTTCTTCAGACATAAATTACATTATCTCACCAGAAAATTTTTATTTCTCTATGGTATTGGTCATTTACAAGCTGTAACAAACATATTACATAACATCAGACCTGAGATCTATCCTTGGAGAATCCAAGCTGTGACAACCTGAATGAAGGAGATTTTTAGAAATTATGTGTGGGATTTTAAATGTCTCACTGAGACACATAGTGAAATCCCTCATCCCATGAGACAGCAACTAAAGAAAAATTGACTTAATGTAAAACAAATGAGAGTGAGTAGTTACCCAACCACGACCTGAGCAATAATAGCAGGACACTTTTCAGAGGTGGTCTGCTTAGGAAGAAAAACATTTGAAAGACTAGTAAAAAATTAAAGATACTCCTCTAAGTTTTTAGCTAGCTGTGCCAATCTACATGGCTTAAACCAAACACTTCCTTCTGCCAGTTTCACAGGGACACTGGGTGAAAGGGACATTCTGTACAATCAGGATTTCCCTCACCCATCACAGCCCCCATGTCGCGTTAATCCCTATCATGCTGTATCTTGAAAACCATTAGGTATTTCATTCCCACTTCCCTTGTTAAAAATCTGTTTCACAAGCCAGTTGCTCAGAGAGCCAGCGACCTTTGTTAATTTTCAGTCCACATTTGTTCATGACTTGTTTACTGTGTTCATGTCATGTCAAACCTTTGGCAATTACTTCTTTTGCTGGCATCTAACAAAATCTATTATTTATACCTAATTTATACTTCACAATATGCATTTGCTATATCCCATACATACTATGTAGTATATTATAGGTGCATTTTTATAGAGAGAATCAGAATATATTTGAACAAACTCGTCCACAATCAGTTGTCATTTTATAAAGAACTCTTCTAATTTCCTCAAAAAGCTTACTCTTCACTCCTCACATCACCCTCCCAAGGCTTTTTTAAGTCACTCTCTGGATTCCTTTTCAACTTCGACTCATGCCTTTCGAGCGACGTGCGGGCTCAGGTCTCCCCAGGGCGCTAAGGGACCAAAACCCTCCCGGGCGGGCGAGGCGCTGACCCGAAGGCAGCGGACTCCAACGGCCGCCGCGTCTCACGCCGCGCCAGCGCCGCCGCTGCCCTATGGCGTTCGCGGCGTTAGGGTTCCAAGCCGCGCCTCGCCAGCGACACGAAACGGGTTATCTCGGCTTACTGACGGTGCCCAAGCCCTCCGACCTCGCTGCATCTGCCCCCCTCGCCCGCTTTCCCTCAGACGCCGCCGCTGCCCTCCGCCACAGGCTCGCCCTGACACACCGTCCCCGTCACCTTCGCCCGCTCCGGGCCTGCCGCCGGCCTCCCCAGACAGCCGGGCCGGGAGCATCCCCCACTCACCCGCCGCGGCCGGACACGAAGCGCCGCCCGGGGGCGATCGCGCAGCAGCAGCACCCGCCGTTGTTTCTCCAGTTGCTAAGAGACGCCCGCGGCGTATGCGCAGGCTGCCGCGCGGGGCAGCGGGCGGGAAGGTGGGGCACGCGGCGGGCGGGGCCGGGGCTGCCTGAGAGGGCCCGGAGGCCCACGGGAGCTCAGAAGCGCCCTTTCGCCTTGCCCTGCCCCTGCGTTCATCTAATAGGAATTTGCAGGGTCCTTGGAGAGTGATTTCACCACGACGCATGTATTAATCCAACTTCTTCACAATTTATGCCAGCTCCAAAATGCTGGGAGTGCATCTTTGAGAGAAGCATCAAGTCAATACCGAAGGGCTGGGGTGGATGAAAAAATTCGTGATTTCTCAAAATTAAAGGAAAAAACAACTTTCTCAACCAAAGAATTATGAGTATTTCTGGAAATTAATAAATGTGTACATTCTGTCTAAGAAAAGTTGCCATCTTTATTGTTTCTTTCTTTGTTCCTGTTTCACCATTTATTTTCGGTGCCTTCGTGAAAAAGGGAAAAGGCCATCTGTTCTTGGGAGCAAGCAGATAAAACAGCTACGCAGCTCAGAGCAAGGTGCAGGCAAACCTCTGGCAGAGCATCATCCGGTGTGGCTCCATCAGTAAGACATCACACAGAGCTTTGTCATAGGGCCAGAAGAGTTGTCTCCTATTATCAGCTGTGGGTTGATGATGGAGAAAGCCATGCTGTATGGATAATTGGGCTATTCTCAGAATAATAATTCATTGTAGTATTCTCTTATGCCAGCCAGGGCTATTTTTGAAGGAATACTAAGCCAAATCAAATAACATTTTCTAGCTTGAAATACAGCTTCATTGCTATCAGTAACTGCAGAAGTAACAGGAAACAGACAAATACAATAATCTTGGGGCCTCAGAGTTAGGTAATAATAGGTAAAGATGTTACAGCTGCTATCAGCTCTCTTCTGTGATGCCTTTTAATCACAAATCTCATTGCTTTCTCCCCAGATTTCTTATAATGTTGCACTGCAAGTATGAATTTATATATTTTTATAAACCATATCAATCTGTTGAGATTATAGCATAAAAAGATCCTCCTGGCCTTACGCTACGATAAATGTGTACTGTCATAAAAGAAGACTTGGTGGGTTATTTTTAGGTGTAAGCAAGCCAGATGTATCTAAGTGTCTCATTCCACTTTTAACATCACCACTCCCATAGAAATTTATAGAGATATATAGTCACCTTCACCGGAAAGCAATTACAATAAGTCTAGAACCATTTATACTGACCGGTATCTCAGCAGAGAAGAGACATAAGACCTGTTAATGACTGACAGACACACTGTGAAGTCTGGCCGATGGATCTCTCATGCTTAAAATGGTTAGTAGAGTCTCACACTGGCAGGGAAGAAAGGGAAAACCCTTGCAGTGGCTTGGTAGGGGCATGTGATCTACTTTACAAACTTCTTTGTAGGTCTTTACTTCTCTGAACAGACTCAGGCATCGCAGGTGATAGAAATGCAGGTGATAGAAATGCAGGAGATAAATGTAAAGGTGGAGGCAAAGGTTTGGTTTTAACTCTGTGCTGAGTCTGGCTGGGATGGCGTTAGTTTTCTTTGTAGCAGTCTGTATGTTGCTGTGTTGTACATTTGTGACCAAAACAGTGTTGATAACACAGCAATGTTTTAGCTATTCATAAGCTGTGCTTGCACAACGTCAAGGCCTTCTCTGTTTCTCACACTGCCCTTCCAGGGAGTAGTCTGAGAAGGGACGCAAAAGAACTGCCCCCAGCTGACCAAAGGGGTATTTTATGCTGTACAGCATCAGGCTCAGCAATAAAGCTGAGGGCAGTTTTTCTGAGGTAGCTGTTCTTTGGGGACTGGCTCGGCATTGGTCTGCTTTTTAAAAAAAACATTCTCCTTCATTTATTAGGCAGTCTTTGTCTTGACCCACTTGTTTTTTATCACTTTTGCTTTTCTAAATCTTTTCCCCATCCTGCTATGGCAGGGGGGGTGGGGGAGGGGTGGGGAGTTAGTGAGGGAAGGAGTGAGTGAGTGTCTGGTGCATGTTTAGTTGCTGGTTAGGATCTACTTGCCCCATACCCAATGATTTCTATAACTGGGAGAGCTTTCCTTTTTCTTGTTTCCAATGATGTTTTCTTACGGCTGTTTCTTAGGTCTTTATTTCATATTAATGGTCATATAAAAGACTTGTGATGATGCAGAATCTGCATGAAAGAAGAGGACACAAGTGGGGAGTCTCAAACTCATAACCAGCACTTTCTCACAGATTTTGGGATGAGAATGCATCTGTATTGTGAAGCAGACAGAAAGGAAGAAGGACAACAGCAGATGACTAGGAGATGAGCATCCTCTTACTTCCCAGCTCTCTTGATCATGCCATGTTCACATCTCTAACCTTCAGGACCCAGAAACACATCCAGGTGTGTGTTTTCGTGGCGTTTTGACTCCGTGTCAGGCAAGATTTAAGGACGTCCCTTCTGTGATCCCTAAACCCATGTTACCTTCTATTCAGTTGTGTGCCTGCCCATTAAGGACCATAAGCACCCTATGGGCACCTATCTGCTCCACAGGCTAAGTAAATGTAGTGTTATCATTCTGTGGAAATGAATTTTGCCAAGACTATCCTTTCTGTTTCCATCTTTATCTGGGTTTGCCATCAGGCACTGTATGACAGACATATAATTGCAGCATTTTTATTATGTTTTGGCACAATCATATATACTTTTTAAATTCATTTTGTGAAAATATTCTGAGGGTGCCATTAAGAAACATATTAACAAGGAAACAAAGGAAAAAGACTAATGAGGAGAATAGTTACAAAATGTCATGGGAAACTGCAGCTGACAAGTAGTCACAAATGACAGAAATATTTTATTAAAATAGAATTAATTTTAATGCTAAAAATACACAAAGCGGGATAATACAAATTGTATTAAGGATAGGAGATTATGAAATTACATAGCTTTTTGGAGACTAAATACCTAATAAAGTCAATAAGGACTTTATTAACTACACATTTTAATGAACTTTTATGACTTAGCTTTTGATAAAGGTTGTGTAGAATTTGTGTTCCTATAAAGGAACAGGGCCAAATATTCTCTCAATTTGATTAAATTAAGGCTTCTGCAAAAATAAAATCAGACATGTATTAAAAACATATTTGAAAGAACATTGTGGAGCGACATTTTAAATATTTAATTTCAAAAGGGTTTTAAATGCATAAGATACTGCTAAATCAAAATATCTGTTGAATTTAAGTGTTGGAAATTTGCATGTTGAGGTGTTTGAAATTACCTTTCTAATGTTACTGAAAGCACCACTGGGGGAGTCATTTCTCATTTCCTGAAACATCAGAAGTGGAATTACTAATTGCTGGATTGCTTGTCTGAAATAATTCTTTTTTTACACACACACACACACACACGCACACGCACACACACAAATCACTCATAATTTATGCTTTAAGAAATACCTGATGACATACAATACAAACACTCTTGTCATATAATGTGTTTTATATCAGTCTCAAAAGACACTTAAAAGGAACTTTCCTTTTCTGACAAGAAGCAGCTGGCTTAAGGAGTGATGAATTTACAACATATCTTGGCATTTCAGTTTGCTGTATTACTTCACACATTAAAATACTCAATATCATGGTAAATGGGCCTCTCTCTAGGAAAAAAAAAAAAAAGGAAATCAAACCAAAGAACAAGCCTTTCATTCTTTTGGCTTGCAAGTGAGATTTGTACGACTTCATCTTTCACAGGCACCTTGCCTTCACAAAGTGTGTGGCGTGTGAGTATTGAAAAATGCCCCCCAGTGTAGATGTATTCTCTCGTTGGCTTTTCTTCCATATGTCATTAAAACTCAATTAATGGATGATTACTTTTAGTGAATGCATTAATCAGAGTTTGTAAATGGCAAATTGTACAGCGCTATCTTTAGAAACTCTCACCTTGCAGCCACAGCTTGTACTTAGACGTGCAGCCTGGGTCTCTGACTGCTGCTGGTGGTACGTGTGCCTGTGTACTTAATAGCTTCAGAGACACTCAGAAGTGGACAGGTGGTTCAGCAGTGAAAGTTTTAAGCCTAGTTGAGATCATAGGCTTCCTGTATAATCCTGAATAAGCTGCATAAAATGAAACCAATTAGGTTGTTTAACTGGAATGACCAAATGTGTTAGTACTTCTATACTTGAATTGCTGCCTATGAAACCAGACACTTCTGAAGTCCTCATCATACACAGGGTTTTGAGCTGAAGTTCCTTAATGTCCTCAAATATGGTTGCTGGAGCATATAAGCATGACAAAATGAGGAAGGGTATGCTTAAGTGGTATCTGGTAAATCAGTAGGTGGCACACTTGTTTCTTAGGGCATATGTATACCAAGAAAATCAGATTGTGTTTTAAATCACCATGACTATCATGGTTTTTTGTTTTTAAACAACAGTAGGTTAGGAGAGACCACAGTCAGCTAACATAAATGAACACATACAAGTGTGGTTTTTATCTAAAGTGGTATTTGAAAACTGTAGATGTTATCAGAGATGTTAAGGGATGACTGTAAGGAAAAACTAAAGGACAGGATAACTAAAGAAATCACCTTTTTGACCTTCTGTCTAACACAGATGAGATAAGTCTGCCTAAATATTTTCAGAGTCTCTTAACAAATATATTTTAAAACATAATTTGTTTTCCCAAGACATAGATCTTTTTTAAAGCTAAACAGACTCAATTCTCAGTGTCAGCCCTGTCATGCTACATTTGAAATCAGGTGTTCTCAGAGGCCATAACCTCTTGTGGTGATGAAGGAATAAACAGATTCCGCATTTTTTTAAAAAAGGACAGTTTCCTTCCCCAAATTTCAATTTACAACATCAGTCTTCAAAGATTAAACATTCTGTAGTGTCCTCAGGACAAACTCTGCTGTATCACTTCTATTCTTACAACAGCACTGATCCTGGGAAGTCTTGCCAAAAGCTGTGTTTCAACAAGGAATGACAAGTCTGTTCTTATCTTGGATTTGAAGGCTAGAGTCACAAAATTTAAATATAGTTTAATGCATATTTTAAAGTTGATTCAATACTGTAGCATTCAAAATGGGAATTTTTCTTTGCCAGAGGCTTTGCTCTTTTAATTATAGATTTACAATTCTCAGAATTTGAGGTTTCAGTCCCTTTCTTTTCCTCACTATGTTTCTTTCTGGTTTGGAGGGGAAATTGAGTAATTTTTTCACATTTCTTCAATTCCTCTTCATCAATCTACTCTGTAATTTACATTACTCAATTCAGAAAACAGTACAGAATACAGAATTACAGTTTCAGTTTCATTTTGCATACTGTGCTATTTTTAAAAACTTGAAGCACAATAGGTCTAAAGCTGAGAGGGAAGAAATCCTCTATGTAGGGATTTTTCTTTTAATTTGGAAATCAGAAAAGAAACAAACATTTTAAAGTTTGAAGTTATGCACACAAGTCCTACAAAGAAATTTTACTGAAGAAGTTGCTAGGTTGGATGAAAGCCCATTGTTGTATTTTCTTTAAAACTGAAAATGCCTTTTACATCTACAAAATGGGTTCAGAGATGAGAAATGCTATTTAAAAGTTATTTAAGCTTTTAAAGTTTTGCAGACTGAAGAAGAAGCACCTGTCACATCAGGAAAAACCCTGGAACAGAGCAAGGCAGCCTGATCTGTCCCAAGCAACACAACTAAGGAAAGGCAATGGGTGGTAGTAGAAGGCAACTCTCTCCTGAGAGGTACTGAGGCACCCATTTGCTGACCTGCTGTGCTCTAGAGAGGTGTGCTGCTTCCCCAGGGGCTCATTTCAGGAATGTCAAGCCTTATACAGTGTGACTGTTACACGTTGCTGTTGTTTCACGTGGGCACCTGTGAAACAGCCATGAGCAGTCTGAGGACTGGGCCCTGGGAGCAGCAGCAACAGACTCCGGAGCACAGGCAGTGTTTTAGTCAATCCTCCCAGTGAAAAGGAGGGGGTTTGAAAGGACCAGTCAACAGATGGTTTCCAGGACTGGTGCAACAGCCAGGGATTCAGCTACTTAGACCGTAGCATTTGCTTTGAGAAACCTCTTCTACTGGGGGCTGATGGGGTCTATCTATCAAAGAGGGGGAAGACTATCTTTGGTCACAGGCTTGCAAAGTTGGTGAAGAGAGCTTTAAGAGGGCTTTAAACTAAAGTATCTCCTACCATTGATGCCAGTGCCAGCAATAGATGCCCCGAGCTGGGAGAAGGATCACAGGTCAGCAGGAGTGCTGCACAAAGGAATTCCAGCCATTCCAGCCAGTCAGCCTCATCATGGGTCCAAGCTGTGTGGTGTGGTTGACAGGCTGGAGGGAGGGGATGCCATCCAAAGGGACCTTCACAGGCTTGAGAGATGTACCTGTGTGAATCTCACGAAGTTCTACAAGGCCAAGTGCACATGGATCAGCACAATCCCAAGCACAAATACGGGCTGGGCAGAGAGTTGTTTCAGAGCAGCCCTGAGGAGAACTCAGGGGTACTGGCGGATAAGAAGCTCAACATGAGTTGGCAATGCGCGCTTGCAGCCCAGAAAGCCAACTGTATCCTGGGCTCCATTAAAAGAACCATGGCCAGCAGGTCCAGGGAGGGGATTCTACCCTCTCTACTCTTGTGAGGCCCCACCTGGAGTACTGTGCCCAGCTCTGGGATCCCCAGTACAAGACAGACACGAACTTGTTGCAGTGAGTGCAGAGGAGGGCCATGGAGACGGTCAGAGGGCTGGAGTACCTGTCCTGTGAAGACAGGATGAGAGAGTTGGGCTTGTTCAGCCTGGAGAAGGCTCCGGGGAAATAGCAGCCTGACAGTACCTAAAGGGGGAAAGATGAAGAGGGACTGTTTACAAGGGCATGCAGTGACAGGACAGGGGTAATGGCTTTAAGCTGAAGGAGGATAGATTTAGGTTTCTTTACTCTGAGGTTGGTGAGGCAGTGAAACAAGTTTCCCAAAGAAGCTGTAGATATCCCCTGGCAGTGTTCAAGTAGGGGGACTGTAGCAGGGGGACTGGAACTAGATGATCTTTCTGGTCCCTTCCCACTCAAACCATTCTGTGATTCTGTAAACTATCACTCTGTGTATCACTTTTGAATCTTATTTATCACATTCTTTAATCTTAGCTGATATAAGATTAACAGCTTTCTGATGTTTAGCTGTGAGAGTATGTAAACAGCCTCTTCTTACTGAAATATGTTTAAGTCAGATACATCAATCTAGGGATACCTAAGTTTCTTCAAACTGTTTTCCTCTCTTTCCCCCTCATAGTCAGTTAGGGGGATTTTTGTAAAAATCACAGCATGTATTTGTTCCCATACCCTACTCATTTCTAAGCAGACACTTGTTCTGGAGTGCTGCTTTTGCCAGGCTCAGACCAGATATGCGAATCCAGCGTCTTGTGAGCCAATCGCTTAATGAGCCCGTGGGTAGCTTGAAACAGGCCAGCACTGCTGCCTTCGAAGCCTGCTTGTGGTGCCAGGCCTTATTGTTAGAATCGTGTAATTCACAGCTCGAATATAGATCTAGATATAGATCTGGACCTATCAGCCAAGTTCTTCTTCTATTTTCACTCCTATAAAAGCTAGACAAAATGGCAGAGGTGCACAAAATGCAAGATGAGCTGTGCTTTAGATCAGTGACCTTGAAATTGCATGGTAACAGAAATGACATTCTGCCTGAAGTTAGTTTTAATTTCACACGTTTCCTAGTTTGATTAGTATCCAACTGTTGTTTTGGCATTATTTGTGTTGAAAATGAGTTTGGCACATTGTCAGCTTACCAAAATGTTACCTATTTCTGGAGATTAATGAATTGGTCATCAGCCCAGTCATTTTAGGTGTTTGGCAGAGTGCATCCAGGCACGTTTGGTAAGGCATCTGCACAAAATTATCTGGGCTGTGTTTAGTTTAGGATGCTGAATGAGATGCTAACATGTTCTGCAATACAGTCATCCTTTAGCTTCTGCTTTTCCTATGCTCAGTTTGGTGTTCCTGGATCTAGAAAAAGTACATTTCTTGTACTTTCCCCATCCTGATTTCTGAATACTGACACACCTTTTTCTGTGCTTAAACCAGAATGGGACACTAAATGCTGTGTGGTTTTGCAGGCTTTTAGCATGTAGTTGTGTTCTGGTTACCTTCTTGCAGTTAGGTAGGCACACAAATGACTACCAAGAAGGAACGAGGGCTGTCTTTGTGGTGCCTTGGGATCTTGTTCTTTTCACCATTTGGATTCAGGTACTATCTTGCAGAAACCACAGTGGGGGTGAGGAGAGGGAATGATGCAGGCTGGAGAATTTTAGTCCTTGAGAAATGTTATGCAGTTGAGCGCACTCAGACCAGGGAGCTCAGAAGCGCTCTTGGTCCCCTGATACAAGCTAATGAAGATTTGGTTCTGTACCAAGACTTTTGTTCTTGGAAGTCTGGTGGTGTGCAGCATTCTCTTACTGTAACAGTACCAGGATCTGAAAAGTTACCTAACTGCATGTCTGTGTTTTGGTGATAATTAAAAACAATGGCTTTATGTGACACGTACTCCTAATAGATGATCTTTCACAGATAAGGTATTGCAACTCACAACATTGCATCTCAACCTGTAAGCTCTTGCAAATGATCTGAGATTAACCAAAAAGATAAATGCAGCAGTTGTATATATTTCCATAATATCTACTTTGTATCTTCACTAACCAATCCAGGAAGCCACCACCAGGCAAAACAATTCTGTGTCTAAAAGCTGGTTTTAGGACAGGTGGTCTTATCTCCTTTTCTATCATGGTTACCTTGAAGTAAGAGATGCCATCACAGCCAATGTAGGTGCTAGCCAGTCTTTAAATACTGCTGGCTTGTATATTGTTTATATATATTCTATATTGTCTTCCCTGTGACATGTACAACTGGTGGATGCTGAGGTTCTATACGCAGAATCAAAATAGACACTAACTTTTAAGATATGTCTTGTGTTTAGAGCAGTCCCCTGTTCTGTAATTCTCCTATGAGAAATGTCTTTTCTCATAGAATCATAGAATCACAGAATGGTCTGGGTTGGAAGGGACCCCAAGGATCATAGAGTTCCAACCCCCCTGCTACAGGCAGGGCCACCAACCTCCAGGCCTGGATCTACATAAGGTTGCCCAGGGCCCCATCCAACCTGGCCTTGTATTTTCTCATACTGCCAAGTTTCTCCAAGACAGCCCTCTCCTGAAAACTGCTAATCCCTGAGCTACTTTTCACTACTTTGTGCATGTTGTTTTTTCTGCTACTTTCTGTACTTGTTTTGGATCCTCTATCTGCTTCTCCATTCAATAATCTCCTACATCTAGGTGCCAGCACCTTGTATGCCCATATCTCAGCCGTTGGTAGGATCTAGCTGTGCCCCGTATTTTGGTCAACAGCTCTTAATGTTTCTTGGCTTTGGAAAATCTCTTACTCCAAACAAAGGGACTTGGTGACTACTTACATGGATGGTGAATGTATGTCATGCCCATGTACTTACATGAGTCAGCTTCTTCAGTGGTTTATACATTAATTATGTTTTTTTTAACAGTGTAACTGCAAGGTAATTAAGAGCTAAAACTAATGTTTGGAGATTTAGAATAGCTCAAGCAAAAGGATAGAAAATGAGTGGTAAACATTAACAATAATATTAGTGAAACAAGCTTTCTAAGTAAACAGTGTGGGATTTAGCAAGGGGACTGAGGTGGCATTTGGGCCTCTGCACAGGACCCCACGATGCAGCGTGGTTCTGCTCGTGGTGCCTCTGTGCAGTCGCACCAGGCTGCCTCTCTACAGACGGCACCTGCATCAGCCTGGGGCACGCGGCGTCTTTTAAATGCTGAGGTTTACTTGGCGATCTGCACAGCAGTTCAGTGTTGCACTGGCATTCCACTGCAGCTGTGGATTGCTGCAAGCCCTGCTCAAGCAGGAGCACATGAAGTACCAGGTAGAGAAATAGGATAAGTTGGGATTTTACTGGAGTTATCTGTAGGCTCCCCTAATTTAGCTCAGTGAAGGAGAACACTGACTCTGATATAAATATTTGTGTTTACAGTTGCAATTATTTTTTCATCGCTCCCTAAATGACATTATTTCATTTTTAATGTGCAGTGCTGCCTCAGAAAGCATTGCTTTTGTGTATATTTTTACTGTTGATAATCAGGCTGGTATGATCTGTTTACCAGACCTATATCTTGCCATTCTATCTAATTTGCCCTTACAGGAAGTAATTTTGGTGAATGGTTGGTTGGGTTGGTTGTTTTTCTTGTTTTTGTTATGTTTTATTTGGTTTTTTCCCATTCACTGTTCCAGGATTTAAGAAGTGGCAGACAGACCCACACTTTATTGTAACCCCTTTTTATAAAGATGCTGATTTGAAGATGTGCTGGATTTGAGGTTATTTACTTTCTAAACATTTAAATCCATACATTAGAACTGTGCTTTTTGTTGCTTGCTGGTTGATGGTGGGTGCACGTTACACATGGATAGGGAGGAGAGAAGCTTCCTTTCTTGCAACAGGAAATTGGATTTTAAAAGCATTTAGAAAATGATGGCTGGTGTCTGCTTGCAGACCTTCCAGCATATTGAAATTTTTACCATCATCAAACCTACTGGACATCTTCTAGTCTACTGATATCAAAGTGTGTATTTAATAGTTTCTCATATAAAATTTGGCAAAGATGACTGTGGGGTTTTTTTTCTTGATCAGACCAAGTTTTGAGATGTGTATTTCAGTTGCAGTAGCTCGTCACACAGCCTGTGTGGCTAAGGAATGGGTTAACTGTTTCTCTCCTTGTGACAGTTCCTCAGTTGCTATAGATTAGTGGAGCTGACTTCAGCAGAACCAGATCTATTTCCAGCAGCTCAGGATATGGTCTCTTGAACTATATTAGAATTAAACAAACTTGTTCAATTAGCAACAATTACTTTTGACAGTGAAAGGATAATAGAGGATTTTGCTCACAGGTGTCTGTCTTTGATCTTAGTCCACTGAACCACTTAATGATTCTGTTTGGTTTGGTGCTGCAAGCTATCAACTAGACAAAAACAATTTAAAAAAAAAATAGGTCTGTAATTTTCAAAGGCCTTTGCTGTTAAATGTTCATGCCTAAATCTCTTTGCTGGTGACTCAGGAGGTAGCTGCAGCAAGAAAAGCTGCATTGAGGAACAGCAAAAAGAAATGTGATGTGCACAGAGGAGGCTGAAATGGATCGCTTGATGACAAAGCTGAAGCATGAGCAGTCAGAGAAATAAATCATGAGATGCTAGTGCTTATTCTGTTGGATTTTACTATATTTGTACAGGAGGCAGGGACATATGCTTAGTATTAAAGCTAACGTGCCTTTCAAACAAAAAGTCTTTCTCTGGGGTTTATGTTTTCTGTTCTCAGAACTCTTGAATTAAACACTGAAGTCATTAGCAATTATACAAGAGAAGATAAATCCCCCTGACTGGACCTAAAGGATCTGGATGCAACATTTCCCCAAATGACAGCTTGATACCACTTCTCACCTCTAGCTAGCTCTGCTCTACTGCACAGTGTTACAACAGACTTCCTCTATTGTCTTCTGTGAAGTATTTGTAAATTTATATTAAAAACAGAGGCTCAGGGTAATGGGGGGCCTCAGAGTAATTTGGCAGGCCTGTTTTCATTTTCAGGGGTGTTCCATTCTAATGACTGTTTGCTTACTTCTTTGTCATGAACAATAGATCTGTGCACAGTAAATCCTAATGAGTCATGCTTGTTAGGAATTAATACCTGATAAGATTTCAAGATTATTAATAAATGGAAACCACTGGTAAGGATTTATGTATTTGTATAAATTACATTTAGAATGTCATTCATAATATTCAGTTCTATCTTTCTCAGAAGAATATGGAAACACAATGATTAACTATACTTATTTCGGGTTTTATTCTGACAGGTTTATCAGAACAGTGTATTTCAGATTTCTGTAAATTATAACAAGATATGACAGGCAGGCTAGATAAGAAAGGATAAACATCTTCATGAGGGAAAGTTGGAATAATTATATATTGTACTTGGTAAGACAGGGAAAGAAAGACAAGGAAAGGGCCTTGTTGGAAAGAAATATGAGGAAAGAAATCATAACAATTTCAAGGCCTTAGACAAATTCAGCTAAAGATTCTACTTATTTTTCCCCTTGGCAACTATTGTATTAGCTATAGCATAGGGAGATCAAATGGAGATAGAAAACAGGAAGCTCTTTCACATTGCAGGCGACTGTGATGGGTATTGCAAACAAAACCTACCCATTTTTATTTGTCCCTTTCATTGTGCTAATGAGACTCTCTTGCTTATAAAGGGTTTCACTTGGCTATTGAGCTTTCTGCCAGTTCAGAAATTGGCTAGTACTATATAGTTGTATTGTATGTTTTAGCACCTGTTGTTATGGTCATTACTCAGGGATAGTGACAATTGCCCTTTGGTCTTTTGTACATGCTGTTCTTTCCAGCTTCTCTATGGCTTATTGTTTTTTGTGCTCTGAACCTGTCATCTTCCCAGCCTGAATAATTTTCTCGCTGTAGGACAGTTAGTGTCTCATCAGTCAAATACTTCACTGTGGCAGTGATTTATTCAAAGCCATGGGGTTTTACAAAACTATCAAGATCACTTTCCTGAATGACATAAATGATACCATTACTAAATATAATACAGAGGGATTTATTACACTGCCTGCTTTATAATAAACTGCAAGTTCTGTGCATTGTATGGTATCAGATAGCAGTGCTTTCAGGTCCCATTTATTTCAGTACCTGTGAGAATGCTGTGTTAGGCCAGGGGACAGAGGGAGCACTGAGTGATGGGCTAACATGGACCTGGGGAACTGGGCTGCATCCAGAGAGCATAATCCCTAGCAGGACCTCTGTGAGCAGGAGGCTCCGTTAGGATGGCGTGGATTTGCAACAGCTTCATTCCTGCTCCATGACCTCATGTGCCAAATCAAAGGACCTGTGTAAGTGCTGAATAAATGTGTGTTCGATCCCCAGATGCAAGAGGATACCAGGCAGGAGCCAACTGTGTGAACCCTTTAAGCAGTGTGAAATACTCGGTTGGTCTGCAGTCTAAATTCAGTGACACAGAGGATGAGATTGCCACAGACTAGCAACCTATACCATCACATTTTTCAGATGAAAAAGATAGAAGGCTATACCCACATTGTGCTGACTGTGCCAGAAGATATATACAGCAAGAAAATGTGTTGAACACCGTTGGTTGTTTCTCTACTAAGGAAGAAGAGAATATAATAACAATATCCCCCCAAAATACAGAATTGTTATAATAAGTGATAAAACTCAGAAAAGAATCCTTTATGTACAATCAGAAGTTAAACTTCTGTCAGAGGGCTTTTATTGAATCTGTAATTGATATATTGTGCTGAATGATGATTATGTGGGTGCATTTGGGGGTGAGTTCAGTAAGCAAATGTTTTGACCAATATAAACAGTATTATTTAAGATTTTTCTAGTGGTTATATTCACACAGAATTATGCAGCCATTTATGGTCTAGCAACTCTTCATCATCTAGTGGGCACGGCTTTCTATAATTTTGATGAACACTAGGTTAATGCTTTCTAAACAATGAGTTTGTGTTCATATTCCTCCTTCTCTATCTTATTTTGAACTTTCCAATAAGGAGTTTCAAGCAAAAAATGACCAAAGATATAGGAAATGACCAGTGATCACTTCCTTTGAAATGAGAATCAAACCCACACCTCAGTTCCAGTCAGTGTGCTTTTTGAGGTCGAGCCACAAACATTGCTGACTACCCATTATGCAGAAAGTCCAGGACAAGCCTAATTTATTAGTTATACTACTAATCTTCCCATACTGGAGCTATTGGCTGTCAGACCACTTTGAAAATGAGGAATATTTTTTTTGTGTTGATGTATCAGTCCTGAGTTACGTAACCAGAGAATTGTCTTGGTTGGAAGGGACCCTTTAGATCATCAAGTCCAACCATCACCTTAACCTGCCAACTAAGCTATGTCCCTCAGCACCACATCTAACCAACTTTTAAATACCTCCAAGGATGGAGACTCCACCACTTCCCTGGACAGCCTGTTCCAATGCCAAACAACCCTCTCAATGAAGAAGCTTTTCCTCATATCTTATCTAAACTCCCCTGCCTCCCCCCCTCCCCCGGATTAACTTGATGCCATTTCCTCTTGTCCTATCACTTGTCACTAGGGAGGAAAGGTCAACCCTTGCCCCTCCACAACCTCAGTTTATTTCTTCCCTTTTCATTTGGGATAAAATAAAGCAGATATCAGGTTTCAGACAGCTGATTGTCAGTCGAAAATGGATAGAGGCAGTGCAAAACCGAGATGGCATTATTTGTAGTTTTTATTCTGAAGACATGAAAAATACAGAGTTGTCTAGTAAGTGCTTCCACTTTGTCTAACAAAGTTGTACACAGATAGTTGAAGACAGCTCGATATCCAGCTTTACTGATATCATTCTTTAAAATCATGGCCTGAACTCACTCCAAAAGAATGAAAAGAGCATGAGAAACAATCAAAATGTAGCTCTTTTCAGTGAAATATACCCCATATGTCTATCATGTATCTAGGGGGTTTAACAAACATATTTGGCTGTTAGTTGGAAAAGCAGTAGGTGGTATCTGCTCAAGGACAAAACCTATTATTTTGGAGAGGATCATAGGTTGTCGTGCCAATGATGGCAGGGACTGGACTCGGTAGCTCTTTCTGCTCTGGTGTGCCAAGTACTGATTCACCTAGAATTTGAAACATGATGATGATTTTTTTTCTCCTTTTGATTTCTTCTAATTTTCTTATAATAATTTCAGTGTATTTCCTAGGATTGGCTCCTATGATGATATTATTACTGTATTATTTTACAAGTTATGTACAGACTAGGGCCTGGGGGCTCCAATTTAGTTGACTGCACACAAAGGTACTCTAGATCTTGTCAGACATCCTAGAGGATCTCAGACACCCTCAGGTAGTTGCCAAATGCAAGTGTATGATTAGTTCTCTTTTTATGGTGCCCAGCAAGAGGCCATGGGAGGTGATACACAGGAAGGTAAGACATCTCAGATGGCATCACCAGGTGCCTATGCAAAGGTATATGAATCAAACCTTTGCAATGAACTTTAGTTTGCAGGTTTATGTATCTATATAGAGCACAACATCCTATAGTTCTCTCCAAAAACACAGTCAGCAAAACCCCTAAAGAATACTGGACTGAAAAACACTTAAAGATTAATCATGATCCTTTGCAGTACTTTTATTCTTGCTATTATTCTCGTGTCACGTTGACATCCCAATTTTCAAGACTTGCTTAGCTGAACGTGTGGGTTTCTGACTGGTAGGACTTTGAAAAACACCTAGGAGGGAGAAATATGCTGCAAGACAGCACACCTGGTATTTCTGGAAATGAGACATTTACCCTTTTTAGGTATTCAGAAAAGAGCATGTCCCATAGTATTTATGGGGACCTATGTGCTTTGACAAACTGCTGTAATTATTAATTGAGGATAAGTAATTTCTGAGCTTTGCTCAGAAATTGGAGACGTATCAAATTGGAAGTATTGTGGAATATATGGAATATCTAATCACTTTAAAGAAAGAGACTGACAAACACCATGGCCCTTCTAGTTATGCATCATCTGGCAGCTTCTTCTTCAAAAAAATCACAGTAATTGAACTCTGTGTGGGAGAATGTGGGAGGCTGGAAGGCATTTATGCACCAGTTCCGAAGGACTGGTCACGGTGTGTGACTTGCCATGCAGATCTGCTAGCACAGGCAGATCCCAGTGGCAGAATCTGACAAATGGGCAAGCAAATCCGCTGTGCTGTGGGAGGAGATAAGCAGTGCTGTGATGAGACACAAAAAGGCAGTAACATCAGAATTGTGGTCAGGGAATATCATAGCCACTGTATTTTGTATATACTCAATTGAGGGGGGATATGTATAACAGATGGCCTGAAAACAGCAGTTTTGAATTAATCAGGATGCGAGATTATGAGGATCTAGATGACAGATTTAGTGTATAGATGCAGAAAAGCTAGACAGTAATATTGCAGTGGTGGGAGTAGCAACCCATAGCACATGGGCTTAGAATTTAGTTGGAAAGGACTTCTGGACCCCATCAAATCCAGCCCCTTGCTCAAAGCAGGACCAACTTTCGGGTTGCAGGGGCAGTCCAGCTGAATCCTGAGTATCTTCAAGGATGGATTCCTACACTTTCGAGGCAACCTGTTCCTGTACTGAAGTAACCTCAAGAGGATTTTTTTTCTGTGTCCACTCAGAATTTCCTTTGTTGCAGTCTGACTGTTGCCTCTTGTCCTTTTCCTGTGCAGGTCTGAGAAGAGTCTGGCTTCATCCTTTCTGTAAGCCTAGTTAAGCAGTTCAAAGCAGCAACTGGATTCCCACTTAGCCTTCTCTTCTCCAGGCTGAATAAACCCAGATATCTCAGCTTCTCTTTGTATTTTATGGTTTTGGTCCCTTAAACATCCCGGTGACTGTCTACTGGACTTGGTTCAGTACACCCATGTCTTTCTTCTACAGGGTTTGACAAAACTGGACATGAGTGTGAGATAGAGGGGACCACTCACTTCTGTCAGCCAGCTGTGCTGTGGCTAGTGCAGGCCAGTATGACATTAGTATTGCCACTGCACTGATATGCAGAGCCAGGGAACAGGGAGCCTGCAGAGAAGTGGTCCTTGTAACTCTAGTTTCTAAGAGCCATTAAAAAATCCCAGATCCCATTAGGGCCCTTTTATATCTATCATGATGTTGGAGAACTCATTTAAACAAACAACTGTGAGTTCTAGTAGGGGTGAGTAGCCTAAATTACATAAAGTTTAACTGCAGTGCTCAAGGGTAATATGTGGTTGTCCATCAATGATTTTTTTTTTTTGCTAACAAAACCCCAAAATAATGAATTCAGTGAGGCATACAATGCAAGGATGTTGTGAAATCTGAATAAGAGAAAAGCCCTACAACCCCAACAAAAAAGTGCATGAATTTCTTATACAGTGCATGAATAAAAAGCTGTATGCATTCTAAATCCAGTTTATCTGAAGTCTGGTATACAAACATTCAGTAGGTCCATCCATGACTAGAAGGCAACAAATACTTTGTTTTTATAAAGTCCTCCATGTAGTTATGTAGCAGAAACATATCAGCAAATATTATTATTGATGTTTATTCTTTGTAACTTACAGAATATGTGTGTAAGATAAGAGAGTAGCCAGTATAAGTAATGACAATTATTTCTACAGGATGCAGGCAAGAATCCTGCATATTGGGCTTGGTTTTAATTTACGGTGTTATCCTGAAATTGTTGAATGTCACTTGAAAGAAGCTGAGAACCCTCAGTTTCCATTATAGGACTTTGTCTTTAATTTCAATAGATATTTTAAAGGAGTATGTGAGCTCTTAAGATTCTTAATATATTGCAATAAACG
Organism: Zapornia atra; assembly: GCA_013400835.1. Taxonomy (NCBI): domain Eukaryota; kingdom Metazoa; phylum Chordata; class Aves; order Gruiformes; family Rallidae; genus Zapornia; species Zapornia atra. The sequence goes on along the minus strand of VZTU01002583.1, from coordinate 256,143 downwards.
TGCCTTAAAATATTATTCTTCTTCAATACAAAACAGATGGTACAGATCCACAATGTACAGAGATGTTAATCTAAAGCAGCCTTGATCTGTGTCTGTAGTCCTGACACAATTTGTTTTCTTTTGCAGGTTAATTGTATTGTAGACTGGAATCACAAGGCAGAAGTCAGAGGTATGTGGAAACTTTAATTTCCAGTCTTAAAATTCTGGCCAATAACACTGACCAGTAAGTCCTTGTGACAAGGACTATGGAGGATATGTCTTGGGCCTTGCATCAGATTGATTTTAGGCTCTATCCTGAGTTCTTCTTTACTATAATACTTAGAGTCTGCAGCAGCAGAAGCTGCTATGCTGGTAGAGGATGGCATTCTGATACCATCTATTGAGTCTGCTGCCACAGACTCTGGAAGTATATGGCTGTGATTTTTTCACTTGTTTTAGTTCTGATTAATGTAAGCATGAAGTCAGAATCAGACCACCAGAATTATGGTGGATTTGAGTTCAGTTATGTATTTATTTATATTCCAGTGAGTCTACTTTTAATGCTAGGTGATACATGGAGATAAAAAATACACAAAACTTAATCGGATCTAGAACACATTAATAAAATAAAACTGCATTTGCAGGATTTAAATAAACCATCAGTAAAAGCTGCATGATGGAATTTGTCTTAACCCAGCAGAGCTATGAAAACTGACAGCCCTTCTCAGCCCATTTCAGGGTCTCCATGGTGGCACATATCCCACCTCTCCCTCTTGCAGCAGCACCATCAGTAATGCCAAAGAGTTAAAGCAGCAGACAGAGGAACACATGCATTCAGGGGCAAAAAAACCCCAGTAAAACAACTTATAAAACTGCATGTATTTTTTTAAAGAGGGCTGAAATATGTCTTCTGGTTAGCATGAGTAAGCATCTGAGGCCACTGTCTGATGGCTAAGAACATTCTGCTGTGTCCACATTAGCAAGTAATTCGGTGCAGTCGAAGGAACGGTCAATGAGGTAACTAGTCCTGAGGTCTGTACATCTTTATTATGTGCAGTTCAGGGGTTTTAGTTTGGAGTACATTTAATGTGGTCCCCTGAACCACCACAATCATCATCATTACACGTGTGGTCTGAAGCTACCCAAGGCTGTGTTTAAGTTAGCAAGTAGCGTGCTGGGAGAAGACCTGCAGAGGAAAAGAGCTGGTGCCGGGGACCACATTATATGTGTTTCAGAGACTTTACTTCAAATTAGGTCTCATCTGGTCTGATGTACTGAATGTCCATTAGCAGCTGCAGCACATTAGGAGAAAATCTTGGGGTACATTTTCCAGTTTAGTTTCACCTACAAGGAAACCAGTTTAGGCTTTCTGAGACCCCTCTGATGTATGAACCATGGAGTAAGTGGGGCAGCCAGGAGATCTGTTTCAAATGCACACACGCTTGTGATCTGAGCTGACTAGCAGTAATGTAGATGTACCCTGAAGCAGCAAACACTGAAACAGGCTTGCCTGTCCCCATTAGGGGCTGAAGTGCAATTGGTGGCCATATGGAGCGCAGCCATCAGGGTAGATGCCTCTGAAAGGAAACCCAGTTGCTGCACATAAACACTGTTCTGCAGACCGCACCAAAGCACAGTAAATGAGGACTGTTGGGATTTGTATTGCCTCAAAACACAACACTAATATAGATGCAGTTGTAGCCTCGATTTTTGTGGCAGAACATCCAGTTCTTTTGGCACCTAAAAAGGAGCTGGAGCAGGCCAAGCCTCTGGACTGGGACTTTGGAGGCGAACCTGAGTATTAGAAGAAGGGGGTTGAAAATTAATCCATGTGCAGATGTGACAATCGAGTACCCTGACACAGACCTCGTCATTTAATGAGATCATACACCAAGCAGGTTTGTCCCCTGTAGAATAGCAGTGGTGGAGGAACTTCCCTGGGCTCCTGAGCCGGTGGTCCAGCTTCCAGCCTGGAGGATTAAGGACAGTGCTCCCTGGAAGGGGAGCAGTGCTTCATTCCAGAGTTTTGGGATTAGTTTGTGGGTTTGTTGTTGGTTTTTTTTCTTTGTTTGATTGTTTGGTTTGGGGGTTTTTATTACACACTTTCCATTAGGTAAATTTTCAAATATCTTCAGCAGCTCATGGGAGAGGGTCACAGGTATTTTATGGCCTACAGCTGTAGTCCAAACATGTGGGTTTCAGTTTAAGGAAGGCCATTATAGCTTATATTGAGAAGACAAAAGACTTTCATTAGATACCCTTAAAAAGTCATATTATAAAATAAACTCACTGGCTATTTTTCAAACATGCATCTATCATTCTTTACACATTCTAGTTTGTTCCAACAAAATGTAAGCAGCCTCCAGAACAACTATAAGTAAATAAGAATATTAATCTCTCAAGCAAAATACTTTTCTTGTATCTAAATTAAAATTTAGCACATTATACCTTTTAGCTAAGAAATGCCAGAGGTAAATTGGACCATTTTCATATTCTGGGCTGTGTAAGAGACATCAGGTCTACTTGGTAGAAAACCGAGTATAACTACATAAAGGGCAGAGAGAACCATTGTCTCAGTAATGATTAGTAAGTCTTTTAAGTTTTGTCTAACTGCATTTTCTTGAACTCCACATTGTTTTTTGAAGCTTCAAACTTCAAGTACTGCTAATAAAATCCTCCCTTAGATTGTATTCCCTGTGATCCTACTGAAACTAATTCAGATAAACATATTTATTTAACTGAAAAAATCTGAAGGCTAACTCTATACCAAATTAGCAGTCATTAAAGTATTTTTTTAATAAATTGATTTTTGATCTATGTTGCTATTTAGAAACCCGTGCAAGAAAGGTTTTCAACAGTGAAAATGTTGTAGCTCAAACAAGATTTTTTGAATATGCATCAGGAAGATGCATCAGGAAGAGTGTGTCCAGCAGGTCAAAGGAAGTGATCCTCCCCCTCTACTCTGCGTTGGTCAGGCCCCACCTGGAGTACTGTGTCCAGTTCTGGGCTCCCTGGTATAAAAAAGACAGGGACCTTCTGGAGAGAGTCCAGAGAAGGGCGACAAAGTTGATTAGGGGTCTGGAACATCTCCCCTATGAGGAAAGGCTGAGTGAGCTGGGTCTGTTCAGCCTGGAAAAAAGAAGACTTAGGGGGGACTTAATTAGTGTTTATAAATATCTTAGACATGGGATGCAGGGGGAATTGGCCAGCCCCTTTTCAGTGGTCTGTGGGGACAGGAGAAGGGGCAATGGCTGCAAGTTGGAGCACAGGAAATTCCGCACCAACATGTGGAAGAACTTTTTCACAGTGAGGGTGACAGAGCCCTGGGACAGGCTGCCCAGGGAGGTGGTGGAGTCTCCTTCTCTGGAGATATTCAGGTCTCGTCTGGATGCCTATCTCTGTGATATGTCCTAGGGTGCTGCAGGGGGGTTGGACCCGATGATCTCTTGAGGTCCCTTCCAACCCCTAAGATTCTGTGATTCTGTGATTCTGTGATTCTGTAATAATGTTACCTCTTGTAGCATTTTGTTTTGTTTTATATAGATCTGCAGTTCTGCCCTAGTTTTTGCTGTGTAATAATTCTGGTTTCTTCTTTAGTAGTGTAGATCTGTCCCATTAAACTACAGTCATGAGACCTCATTCACCCTGTTAGAAATAGAGCAAATAATTTGTGTACAAGTTTTAGGTGGAGACAAAATTACACAGAGAAGTGCTAAAGCCAGAAACAGAAGTTGCTTCAGGACTGTAACCTGATTTGCTCACATACAGGGCTTTATAAAATTTCCTGGGGAAACTAATGGCATCATGCTCGTTGATTTACAGCAATTCAGCATTAAGTACTAAGGTAATTATAACAAAGACACACCTAGGCTTAAAGTAAAACAAAGAAAACTCTAATCTGTTGATTGATACACTGTGAAGTGTTTAACCAGCTCACTTGTTAATGGCTGTCAGCTAATATACACCACTGTAATTAGTTTAATCAAGTACCTTATTCAGAGTGGTGATAGCTGAGATTGTAAATGTACTGTGCAAGGTGAGTATGCCACAGCTTTTGGGGACACCCGAATGTGAGTGAGGTCAGGCCAAACAACTCTCAGAAGCGTGAGGTGTTTGCTTTATTGTTAACCCCCTCAGCCCCATCCTCTCAGAGAGTTACACCTTGCACAATTTATTTATGAACTCACCTACTCTTAGAAGAAAAAAGCACCCTCCATCTGTATAGCATAAAGACTGCTCCCCGGAGAGGCAGACATACACCCCACGTTCCAAGGGGCAAGGAATGGCCAGCCTTTGCGCTTGCTGCAGGGGCAGTGGCGGTGACCTGCATACAACGCGGTGTGCGGTATGTGGTAGGTGTGACAGATACTCGCAGGGGGGCTGTGTGGCTGTGCCGAGTGATGCTGAGTGCATGGCCCAGTGGTGCAGGCAACAAGGAAGGAAGGATAACCTGCATAATAAGGCAGAGACAAAGGAAACCACATTTGGGAACACCAGCATAGGATGGATTTCAGAAGCTTTTCTCTTTGAGGAAATGCTGCTTTAATTGTTTCTCTTTGAAATGTTTCTCTTCTGATGGCTGTGCGGAGAAGAAACAATGTTGGGTCCTTAATGCATTGGATGGAGAGATCTGGGATTTATCTGTCTCTGATTCCCTGTGTGACCTCCAGCTAATCGTTTCCTTTCCCTGTCTCAGTTTCCTTATCTGTAAAGTGGAGTTAATAATCCTTTCTATCTCCCAGTCTGTAGTGAAGTTAGACAATTCAATTAATAGTGGTAAAACTAATTTAGCTTCTGGGGCAGAAAATGATAAAAAACCGTAAGGAATTATTCATAAATGCAGTAAGCCATCACTGTCCAATTCTGAGGAACAAATGTCCTGGTTTATATTTTTCCTAACTTGTGCTAACTACTTGCATCACCATTTGTCTTTCTTTTTTACCCAACATATCTGTATTAATGTGATACCCTTTCATATGGAACATGAGATTAGCTAACTGCTAATATCACACAAAATTCTAAGTGTGGGCCATATTATCCCTTGGTGGAACACCACTGATTTTAAGTCTTCAGTTGAGACCCACTGAGCTATTGGGTGAATTTGGCTTCAACTTTGATGTGGTTTTATTTATTTTTTAAAACCAATTGAGATATCATCAGACCATGGACTGTAAACTGGTTCTCATCCTGCTTGTAATAATATATTTTGATTTTTCATTGTTATAAACATACCTCCTAAAGACTGCCAGAGTGATTAATTTAAACAAGTCATACATAGTTTAAAGCTTTCCCTTTACTAGCTAGCTGAACAAGTTTCTGTCGAAGCAGACAAAAATCCATTGTGTCCTTAAATTACTGCTTCTCCACATGCAATTGTGTGTGTGTGAGGAGGGCTAAAAGCAAGTGCAGTATTCTGTTAGCTGCGTGGCTTTGATATGCAGGTTGCAGTAAAGAATAATACTGAGTATACTCATGGAAACAGACTTTGCTTGAAAGTTTAAGGGTTTACAAAAAAATTAACTGAGCTGTTGCAGAGACATGAGGGATGAGAACAAGTTAGAAAAAACTCCTCAGAAAGCTGGGAGAAGACAGTTGCAAAATTTGCAATGAAAACCATTACTGAAACTTTTCATGACCAGAAAATAAATCAGTTATTAGCTGTGACATTTTTTTCAGGATGAATGTATTATGCTGCTTCATGAAATTAGCATAAACACCAGCACACCCTGTCTCTGTCCACATTTCTCATAAATGGTCTAGGAGGCCCTAATGGTCTTTTTGCAAGAGCCTTAAGTAAGCCCTCAGTGAAAGGGGCTTGGCGTCATTCCTGAGCTTTGAGTGACCACAGCAGAAAGAAGGGAGGTCACAGGGGGTGGCAGGAGAAACTCAAGCTGTTGCGTGCATCCAGCACTTAGTGTCAGGAGAAGGAAGTGGAGAAATCTGTGTTCCTGGTACAGGGGTACAATGTTGGTTTTGTCTAGAGCAAACAGGTGTACAGCATTTCAAATACCTGGTTCGATGAATGCACAGAGATGTCAAATTCATTGTGCCCTAACTGTTGTGCCTGTATGTCAGCAGATGATGGTGAGGTAGGGCTGAGAAACAGCACAGTTATCAGGATCGGCTGATACTTTCCATTATAGATGGTTTTCTCCTCCAGTTGTAGTTTTTTACATCTCCAGCAATTTGGGCTGAAACTGCATGAAAAAAAAGATTCAGCCAGTAGAATTTTCCTCCTTGTAAGACTTGCAAATTCTTATCACAGATTACTCGTGCTCAGTATAGGAATCTGCATTTTGAAACTAAAAGATGTGAAGATTCTGCTTTCCTTAGCATGCTCAAGTGCCTGACAGCTCCCAGGGTTGCCAAGAATTCCCAAGAGCTATCTCCACAAAACAAGTGAGCAACTTCTTTCCAACCTGATGACATGGGGACAAAGCTGAAATTTCATCATGATGTTCTATACTTTGGAAGAGGCAAGAATGAGCTTGAAACTGATCCTGTCCTACGTCAAATACATCAACACACAATAAACAAGAGGACACGGTGGAATTCTAGGCTGTGAAGTACTGAGAGCTGGGAGTATTTTACTGGGAAACTTGTGGGTTGACTGCAAGCTCGCCTTGTGCTTATGTGGTTTCCCAGGCACCTGTCCCATCAGTGGACAAAGATAATGAGCCAGCAAACCACAGTGAAACAGGAACACATGGACAAAAATACCCCACAGGCAAATGAGAGTCTGGCAATCTAGACCAACGACATGGGGATTTACTGGGGTCAGAGTCTCAGAATCCTGTAGAGCACAGCAGTGACTTGCAGAGGAGTAGAAGATGGTCATGGGCAATGAGAAGTGGAGGACTGGGGCAAGAACAGGTTAAAGGGACAGCAGAAAAGAGTTCAGGCCTGGCAGCAATACTAAGAAGCAGCTGTTCCTTTTCATAGACTGGAAAAGAATGTAAGATTTTTTAACTTTTATCACCGCCAACAAAAATCAACATCCATCCAAAGTGTATGTCCCATCCTCGTCCACTCTGCTGTCAGTTAACACACAGAAAAAAGACTGCAAGTTACTCCACTAACTTAAATGGCAGGTGTCTTTGGAGTAGATCTATGTTTAATCACCTTCTGCTGGTCTATGGTGGGTCTCAGTAAGAAACTTCTGAGTTTCCTATCTTTTCAGATTACTTTTCTAAACTTGTATCATTAAAAATTTATAATTGAAATCCTCTGTAATTTACATTGCCAATCTTTCAAAGTTTAGGATTAAATTGAATTTACCCTGCCCTCTTCCTTCTTAGTATTATATACTTTGTCATCACTCTTTAATGTCATTATTACATATCATATTTTTAATAAAAATCCTATTTTTCTGGTCCCAGGATGGAGAGTACTCAACTAGTGAGCAGCCTTTCAGTCCCTCTCTTGTTCTTTTGTTCTGTTCTCCTGTTGAAGCAGTTGTACCTTGTATAAGGGAAATATTCATTGGGGCAGAGTGGCTCTGTAGCCTGACTGCTACAGCATTCACCTGCGATGGGGGAGTCAAGGCTCAAGTCTATTTCAATGACTGATTAAATATTTCTCTCAAATGGAACAAGTATAACAGGAGAGAAAGAGAGACTCTTTCCTCAATAGCCTTCAGACCAGATGACAGGGCAGTCATAAGAAAGGTGTGACTCCAACACCGGTGGGCTTTAGTTTCCTAAAGACCCAGAGAGTAGTCATCAATGGCTCAAAGTCCAGACGGAGAGATGTGACAAGCAGTGTCCCTCCGGGGTCTGCACTGGGACTGGTATTATTTAATACCTTCATCAATGACATTGATGATCAGGTTGAGTGTATTCTCAGCATGTTTGCAGATGACACCAAGCTGAGTGGTGCAGTTGACACACCACAAGGACAGGATGTCACCAGAGAGACCTGGAAAAGCTGGAGAAGGGGCCCACATGAACCTCACGAGGTTCAACAAGGACAAGTGCAAGGTCCTGCATCTGGTTCATGGCAATCCTCACCATCAATACAGGCTGGGAGATGAAGTGATAGAGAGCAGCCCTGCAGAGAAGGACTTGGGAGCGAATGAGAAGCTTGACATGAGCCGACAATGTGCACTTGCAGCCCAGAAGGCCTATCATATCCTGGCCGCATTAAGAACAGCTTGGCCAGCAGGTCGAGGGAGGTGATTCTGCCCCTCTACTCCACTCTCGTGAGACCCCACCAGGAGTACTGTGTGCAGTTCTGGAGTCCCCAACATAAGAAGGACATGGAACTGTTGGAACGGGACCAGAGGAGGGCCACAAAGATGTCTGGAGGGCTGCAGCACCTCTCCTATGAAGACAGGCTGAGGACTTGAGGTTGTTCAGCCTAGAGAAGAGAAGGCTCAGGAGAGATCTTATAGTGACCTTCCAGTACCTGAACAGGGCCTACAAGGAAGCTGTGAAGGGACTATTTAGAAGGGCATGTAGAGGTAGGATGAGAGGGAATGGTTTTAAATTGGAAGGAGATAAATTTAGATTGGCTATTAGGAAGAAACTCTTCACTATGAGGATAGTGAGACACTGGAACAGGTTGCCTAGAGGGGTGGTGGCTGTCCCCTCCCTGGAGGTGTTCAAGTCTAGGCTGGATGGGCAGCTTGGTCTAGTGAGAGGTGCCTTGATGATCTTTAAGATCCCTCCCAACCATAACCTTACTATGATTCCATGATTCTATGATTCCTACATCACACCAGAGAGCTGTGACTACTAGGCTTTTGGCTTCTGGGGAGAAGATTTTGGTCAGACATTTCATTCTTGGCCAATGTAATACAAATACTCCTGCCAAAAAAAAAAAAAACCAACCTTTTTTTTGGGACAAAAATACTTCCTGGCAAAACAGCACATTCAGAAAATCCCCACTCAGCCCTGCAATAAATGTTCTGAGTCATGAGGACTTCTCAGCATCTTCTCTTTACTCAAGTACTTTCTCTCTGGGTGTATCTGGTAGGTTGAAGCAGCTACTGCACCTTTGGGACAAACAGGTTCAAGAAGAATGAGGGTGGTTCTATAAAAGCAGCTGCATTCCAGGTTAATCATGCAAATTGGGTTGGGGGTGACCCCCTAAAAATTCTGCCCTGAATAGACTATTTTATAGACTGACAATATGAACCAAAATACCAACTAAACTTTAAGTTTGCCAAAATACTGTGAGCTTTGGGCTTTTTTCCCCCTTGAAGAGACAAACTAGACAACACTCAGGTTGCCAGTCTAGATAGACACACGATCACCCACTGAAGTATAAAATTGAGGTGCATATTTTCAAAGTCATAAAACGAAAGCATTTGAAACTGAAGTAATTAAAAAGCCAGTACACTTCCTGGAAGGAAATGAATTTCTTTTGGTTGGAGCATTGACCTGTCCTTACTGTTCCCTCTAATAGGAACCAAATGGCAGATGCCTGATAGCGTTACTGTTGCCTCATCAGAAACAAATCTTTGCCTGTGTGGGTTTTTAAGCAGGCTGATCTTTCTTCACAGCCTGAGCTGACAGTTCCCAGTGGTGCTACTATAACTCATATACAGATAGGGATTTTGGGAGGGCTTCATCTCATCTGACTGTGAATGGCAACAGCAAGATGTCTCTGTCAGACCAAGTCATCCTAGCCTCCTTTTTTACTCAGTGGAGAGGAAACAGACACTGTCAGGACATGCTCCACCTGCCCTGCTCTAGGATGTGATGACTGGATCTTCAACGCTTAGAAAGAAGTCCAGGTGACTAGTTTCAGATGAAGACAGCACCTCTTCTGAGTTGAAATAAAACTCTTTGAGATTAAAGTGTCCCTGTCCTTTACTGTTCTACAGATTTTAGAAGCAATGTGGTTCTAAGCACTGAAACAAAGCTTTTGGAGAATTACAGTCTCCCAAGAAAGAAAGAAGAGCTTGAGGCAAGTGCTGAAGAGATACCAACTTTCTTTGAAGTATTAAAAGCAACAGCCTTCCTTTAAAAGATTATAACAATAAGTGTTATATTTAGCTTCCAACTCTTCCAGAGGAAAAAAGAAAAGATATATCAGAATAAACATATTAAAGAACATAGATATAACGACTTACAATGTCAATGTTAGCCATGCTCTAATGAGAGAACGAATGAGTGGCAGCAATTCACTGCAGCGACGTGTTTTAATTTTGTAGATCAAGACATCCTTAAAATGAGTCTTGCAGATTAAATACTATATGAACTCATAACATTAATAGAAAACATACATGACATTATTTCAGCATATGAAATATGAAGTATGATATGGTTCCCATAGCATTTCTTTTCTATACCCAACAGAAGGTAATGATGTGAAATAATTGGCATAATTTTCTGAATATAATGGGAAGTTCTGAAATTGCATCAAAAGTTCATGAAATGAGAGTATAATTGGTAGTACAATTCAAATAAAAAAAGTTAAACCTTCTTTTTGGATATTTTTCTTTGATGCTATTTCATAATAGTTATCTTTTCCATGTCAACCAGTCTCTTGAAAATGGCAATTCCCTGAATCCATCCAATTGCAAGAAAGCACAAGTTAATCTGGGAGCAGAGAAGCGAAAGGGCTTTATTACAAGCTATTAAAAAATGCCCAGGATGTGAAGAACAAGATGCTCCCGTTCTGTAAGAAGTGAATGGTGAGCCCAGGTGCACAAATTCTACAATGATTGGATATGAATTTTCCTTTATGATTTTTGCTTTTGTGATATCAATTATCCAGTCACGATTTACACAGACTACAACATTATTTAAGATCTTCAAACTTTTGTAGCGGTTGGTAACATAAATGTAAGAGTTTCAGATGTTGAGTTTGATCTCAGCTATCATCTGTTGATTATTCAGGTTCATTAGTCAGTCAAATTACAGAAATGTCACTGAAGGTACCTTATAAATGTCAAGCTGAATGTCAGCTAACAGCTGAAATGGTGACATTACTAAAGTGCTTCATACGAGTGTACTTTTTGTCACAATAAAAATGTTTTCTGTCCACTGAGATGGCTGTGACTCAATGGTCCCTAATTTTACATGCACAGGAGGACAGGAAGGATGGCTTCTGTGCTCAAAGGCTGCAAGGAAAAGAGTTTTCTGATTCTCAGTATGAAGTTCTTATGTAGAACCTCTTCAACAGTTCAAGTTGCACGCTTAAAAATAATTACTTCACGTGTAACTTAACATTATGTTCGTGGCTTTTGATGGAGTGAGATCAACATATTTATGTTCCAAACTCAATGTTTCTTTTTATATATTAGCACAACCCCTAATTTGGGGATGAGGGGGTTAATTCCACCCTAATTACCTAATTGTCTACCCATGCTGAAACAAGCAGAGCAGCAGCACAGCACTTGACTGTAAAGTAGTGGAATTTTTTATTCTGCTGGCACATTGGAAGGCTTTTGGACCATAGTGCAAATTATACTATAATGCAATACTCTAGAAGAAATAATTATACCCAGCCTCTCTAAGCCAGGAATGGCACACAAAAAACTTGGGCTTTTAATTTGGTCACATATAATGTATGAAACGCAGTTCTTCCGGAGCTAATGGAACCAGAGGGAGCATTATCATTATGACTCTCTTAATATATTTTTCCATTTAAAAACTGGGGTCAGACTTGAACAGAGCAAAAGGATGAAGTATGGCTTAAGTGCTAGAGACCGGCATATGGGATGATATGAAGTGAAAAGCACAGTTAATATATATCTCCTCGGTTCCATTAAGTGTCTGAATATCTGCTCCGTCAGCTGCCTTCCAATAGCAATACATACACTGTGGGTATGGTAGGCAACACTGAATCGTCCCCAGAAAGGGTGCAGCATAATATTGTTGTGTGGGTGGTGGTGGAGGGGGTCTTTCTGGTTCTCTTTGCTGTTTCTTTAAAACAAGATGTGAAAAAACTACTTCAGTTCGTTATGGCTAAGGTGGGTTACCATCGGCTACCTACCAGTAAGGTTCTTGAAGCTAAAGGAGGGAAGGTTTAGATTAGATATTAGGGGGAAGTTCTTTACAGAGAGAGTGGTGAGGTGCTGGAACAGGCTGCTCAGAGAGGTGGTGGATGCCCCATCCCTGGGGGTGTTCAAGGCCAGGTTGGATGGGGCCCTGGGCAACCTTGTGTAGGTCCAGGCCTGGAGGTTGGTGGCCCTGCCTGTGGCGGGGCGGGTTGGATCTCTATGATCCTTGGGGTCCCTTCCAGCCATTCTAAGATTCTATGATTCTCAGGGGTTTTTGAGTATCTTTTGATATCTTTGTAGCCAGCACTATAACAGGTTCCTATATTGGAGTATATACCCTCATTCACAAAGGAGTCTTGAGTTGTACCTTATTTAGCCATTAGCACTTTCTGAATTTAGTAGCAGTATTGGGAGAACGAGGTGTCCCAGTTTGGCTCTTTGCAAGGGAGGGATGCATTCAAGCCTCTGAAAGTGCAAAGAAAGCAGCAATGTTTCAATGAGTATAAACAGCAACACAACACACTGGCCTCTGAAACTGGAACTGTGGTATTATCATGCATGATATACGTAAGATGCCAGCAACCCCCAAAGATGGCTGAAGTTTCCATGGAGTAGGAACATTTTTATGATATGTGATTCTCAAAAGCAGTGAAATTACAGTGATATATGTCTAAATTTCAGTTCCTAAGACAAAAGAGGGGCAATTTCAGGTTATTTCAATTTGTTCTCACAATGACCAATTAATCCAAACCTTTAATCATAGTATAACGAGAGAGATCAGGAGATAGAGAAACACGGTATTCCTAGAGAAACTAAAGGTCCTTAAAACATTAATTGATGCACTCTGTATATCCAGTGGCAACCAGAAAACCTCCAAGTTGAATATAGGCTTAGTCCTAGAGATAACATTTTAGAGGCACAGTGCTGATGAGTTGCCTCCTGGTGACTGTGAGCAAAAGACACCTCAGAGCATGCCCAAGGCTGTGATTCCCAGATAAATTAACTCTCCTCTCCTCTCCTCTCCTCTCCTCTCCTCTCCTCT
>VZTU01002583.1:227147-243116 GCA_013400835.1 Zapornia atra | reverse complement strand
CTCCTCTCCTCTCCTCTCCTCTCCTCTCCTCTCCTCCTGGTTTTGGTGCTCATCTGATCCACAGTGTAACAGTTAATGTCAGACTTAAGCTGAAAAATTGCTGTTTTCTTGAACCGGATAACCCCAGGTTGAGACATGCATCAGTGGTAGCACCAGAGAGGGAAAGGGGAACTTGCCAGTAGGGGTGAAGGGTGAGGAGTTGCTAAATTGTGATGAAACTGCAGCATAAGTGAAAGTTAAGGCCAAAGTTTGGTAGTGACGTATTTTATACTTGCAGTTACAGAATCACAGAATGGTTGAGGTTGGAAGGGACCTCTGGAGGTCATCTGGTCCAACTCCTCTGCTAAAGCAAGGCCACCTATAGACAGTTGCCCAGAAACATATCCAGGAGGCTTCTGAATATTTCCAAGAAGGCTTTTCCTCTGTAATTATGTCAAGAATAAAATTGTTATTTTCATATTAAGATTTCTGGGGGTAAAATGAACTCATGTGAAGCTGACAGATGGTATATTGCTTCCCTGAAAGGAAGGAGTATGGCCAAGTGGTCTTAGGAGAAATACTTTGAATGCCTACAAAAACAGTGCATAAGTTGGGTTTCCCTTCACATGGAAAAGTACTGACAACTGAGTACTCCAATTTCAGTTCAGGAAAACTTTTTCCAGGGATCTAGGTTTTAATCCAGATAGGGAACCCTAAATCAAGTGCTTCTTTACCATCAGCAATTATCCTTGCATGTACAAATAGTCCTGCTATTGGTTGAGCAGAAATTAAGTCCAAGGAGCTGACCTTGCAAAATGATGCCCCTCCTAGTAGATAGGCTAAGTGTTGGTGTTGGCATCCATAGATGTCGATGAAGCAAGCCTCCTCTACAGAGAAGGGGGGTGGGGGGATGCATCAGAGAGGGGTTTATAAACTGTCTTTAAAGGTTGTGTGTCATGCAGAGAGACATGCAGAATGGATTGTCTGATTCCAGCTTGAAAGCAGAAGACTTGACAGTTTTTAACAAGTGATGGCAGACCAAGTCATAGATTATAAACTGTATTGAACAGTCATCCATCGTACTTGAAATGTCTTGGCTGAAATGCAGAGATCTCAAAAAATTAATGATTTGAATCAAATAATCTCATAAACTAGATGACTTTTTAGAAAGTGACTAAAAGGCTTGAGGATTAAAACGCATTAGTAAACCTAATTGTTTTGGACTGGGTCTGGAAGGCTTTTGACCATGATGTGAAAAAGAATCTTGAAAGTAAGCCCACAGAAGTCAACAGTTAAGGCTCTTTCAGAGTCCTTCACTGAGTAAAGAAGGCCTGAGTAGGGCAGGGACTACGGCCAGACCACACCACGTGCCAGGACGAGGACCCTCCTGGCAGGCGCAATGCGGCGCCTCCTGGCAGGAGGCAGACACGGAGAGGGCGGGCGCATGATCCCAGGTAAGCCCATACAGTCACAGTGGCACAGCTGGCACAGACCCACGCCCTCTTTGCCAGAAGACACTGGTTCATGTTCCTGACTGCCATTAACTTGTACGGCCCATTTATTCTAACCTCTCCATGTCTGTTTTCCCCATCTGCTGAAAATCAGTTAATTAACAAGTCAACTATAGATTGTTCCATGCTTTAAAAAGCTGATACGATATATAGATGTCAGATAATACTAGTAACTTCCTTAGGGATACTTTATAAAACTTTTCCTAAAATAACAGGTTCTGCCTAGGAAAGGACACCTGTGTCCCAATAGCTAAAGCTTTAGGTTTCTCTCAGCAGAACAAGGCCCAGCAGGCAAAATGTCCATTTGGAAAAGGACCAGAATATTGGAAATTTCTCCCTATCAGGAAACTAAGAATGCCCAAAATAGTTGGTTTTAGCCTTGGAGGTAGAAGGCACAGGGTTTTGTTTCATTTCAGACATTAATGCTGCCTGCTTCCTGCTCCCTCTTTTCCTTCTTCCCCATGGCAGCACTTTCCCCTGATGTGGTCATCTGCAGAGCACCAGGGTCCAGCCATACCCTCTTCTATCCTGGCTCCAGTGCTCCCTTCCGTTTGGGCAGTGGCCTCTCCTTTAATCCACTTTCATTTCCAAGGCTGATACATTTTTACTCCATCCAGTGTAAGTAGATCCCAAGTCACCCAAGTGGTCTCATGCCCCTTTGGGTAAAATTATTCTCAATTAGAGCCATTCTCCTGAGTGAAAATCAAAAGCAACGTTCCTCAGGTGTCGTTACTCACATTTTCTTCTCTCCAGGTACCTGCTTGAAGTAGTTGAACCGTAGGACAGCTATTTTTCAGGTAGTTCTTTTTAGCTGAATGTTTTTCAAGTGCACTTCTACTCTGGTGATAAATATATCATCAATGACGCTTTCCTTCTCCTCAGTTCTCCCCTTTGTGTACATTTGCCATGATGACTCTTTACTGGAGTGGTTAAAATATTGTTAGAGCACTTCACGACCACCTGCAGCGCTGAGCTCTTTTCTGGAAGGACTTTGTGTGTGACCAGAACTCTTTGCTGAGGTCCAGTCGGTTGGCCAGGTGAAGCCACCGAGGGGACCATTTAAATTCTGAGATTCATCACGAACTTGTTATGAAACTATCCAGAACAGTGGTGGGGCTTTTAGAAATTGGAGTTGTAACTGGTTTAGCCATCAGTGTTAATCCCCTTATCCTCATCTCTAATGGCTGAGGGAGCTGGGGCTTTTTAGTCATGAGAAAAGGAGGCTGAGGGGAGACCTGATCACTCGCTACAACTACCTGCAAGGCAGGTGCAGAGATGTTTGGGTCAGTCTCTTCTCTCAGGTGACAAGTGATAGGACAAGAGGAAATGGCTTAAAATTGCACCAGGGGAGATTTAGGTTAGGTATCAGGAAGAATTTCTTTACTGAAAGGGTTGTCAAGCATTGGAATAGGCTGCCCAAGGAGGTGGTGGAGTCACCATCCCTGGAGGTATTTAAAGGGTGTGTAGATGAAGTCTTTAAGGACATGGTCTCGAGCTGCACCTGTCAGGGTTAGGCTATGGTTGGACTTGATGATCTAAAGGGTCTCTTCCAACCCAGGTGATTCTTTAATTCTGTTTACATGGCTGTAAATTTTCAGCAGTATCTTGTGTTCATCTTATATTAAATGTATCTAACCACTCTGTGTTGCCTAAAGTTGTCAAAGCCTAGTTCTTGAAAAAAAAAAAAGTGGGAATAGTCTGGGGGCTGCAGTACAGAGAAACTACTTACCTTCTCCTGTAAATTGCCAGCTGCTTTTGTAATGATTTTTTTCTTGTTTCAAGTT
The DNA here is from genome assembly GCA_013400835.1 of Zapornia atra. NCBI lineage: Eukaryota > Metazoa > Chordata > Aves > Gruiformes > Rallidae > Zapornia > Zapornia atra. The sequence goes on along the minus strand of VZTU01002583.1, from coordinate 239,842 downwards.
TTATTAATACCATATTAGTAATTGCTATTTAAGTTTTACCACTGTTATTAACTAACAAGGGGTACTGTAGTTGGTAGAACATAATGAATTTAGTATACAATTTCCTTGTGTACAGGCAGGGGACGCGGTGCCCTGGGGATGGTGTCTGTGATACCCCTAAGATGCAACGAGGAGCTGAGCAGTATAGCTCTGTCTGGGAGAGAGGGGATTGCATTTCCCTCTCCAGCTTGCCAAGGCTAACTACAGCACGGACAGAATTTTGGGATTCCTCTACCATACCCAATGGTTCTGTGATTCTGTCTCTGACATGAAAATACTATTTTCTTCCTAGAAACCAAACTGATATACAAAGGAGTACATGCATTTTTAACTAGTGCCTCATGCAAAAGATATTCACACTTGGTTTTTTCCCTACTTTTCCTTAGAGACTGTTAGGAGCAACAATATTTCATGCTTATTGAAATGCCTAGAGAAATACATCTTTCTTCTTGAGAGATTTGTTTCAAGCTAATACTACTTTCTGCCAGTGAAGATGACGAAGGACAGAGCCAAGAGGAACCTGGTAACTGATAGAAAATATCCCAGTAATGGATGAGAAAGCAAATTAATAAAATACTGACGTGATAAGTCATACAAATTCTTTCTTTGCTCTGAGCGAAAGGGGAAACATGACTCGCTATCTGACAGAGTAGGTCACTTTGATGGCATACTTCATGAGACCTGTTGTCCCAGCAGAAGCTATTTGATTTCATTTATAAGGTAATGCTTGTTCCAAAAGATCAGTCTCATTCATGTTTTCTCTGCCATTCCTTTTTAAATATCTAGTGCCTAAACCTCCAAAGTAATTTTCTTGTCACAAAGAATGTGCAGAAGAGGAAAGAAAACACCCACTGTTTCCTCTCCCTCTCTTCATTGCATTATTTACTTGTCTCTCATTTCCCTTTTTGTCATCTCTTTCCCACAACAGTCCTTCTTTCTGGCTGGTATATTTGTATATGTGTGTCTGCATAGTTGTGCAAGCAATAAATGTCAGAGATAAATATTTTTCTTGTGGTTTTTTTCATGGTGTTTTCACCCTACTCTTTGGTAGTCAGAGAGCAACCCTGAAAAAAAGATTCCATGTGCAAATTGGTGAGAAGCACTGACATGTTTGCCACGTGTGCGAATGTCTAAAGCCTCTCTGCTGCAATGCTCGGCAGCCAAGATAATAGGGAGAAGGACACGCAAATAGCAGGTTCCATGGTTGTGTTTACTGGAGTTTTCCCTGGTTTGGAAACAGAAGAGACCCCACAATCTGCCACAGGTTTTCTTTCTTCCTCTGCTTTCCCTGCGGGAACCTGGACAGAAACCATGTGCTCTGCAAACTGTGAGGAGCATGGGAATGGCTTCCTTCCCCATCACAAATTACTAAGCATGTCTGGCTTTTATTTTGGTTTTGACAATCACCTGTGGGTAAATATGGGTTTTAAACTGAAAAGCAGGGTCTGCGACAGTGTGGTGCTGCTTGGTGTCACCAATACTTTGCTGCCTATTTTCAGCACAGCCTGTAGCCTATGGAGCCCTTCCTGACCACAGGCAGTAGTGCAAGTCATTTCTTAAGCTTGAGCTAAATCAAAACATAGTGGTTCAAGGAACTGAAAAAACACACTGTAATGCATCAATATTTCATTTGTAGGCAGTCCTTATTCATCCTTGCTTCAAAGCAAAACAAAGCCTCTTGGCTTCCTCATGTTCTCCAACACGGGGTGGGAACTCTGCCTTAATTTCTGCAGGACTGTGCGGTGCCTGACATCAAAGAGCTGCCATTTATGCCAGTATGAAAACTCCTGCAGCGCTGCACTTACTCGGCAGTTTGCAAGCTTCTCAGCAGCCCTCTCCTTGCAGAGGAAATGTGGCTGCAACTTCAGCAGCAAATGTAGAAATAGTGGCAGCATAAGAAAGTTGAGGGCCAAATTAGCTCTGGTTTGTGGTATGTCTCTTCTCGTGCTTCCATTTTCTGCCACTCTAATCCTACCCACCTCAGACACATAAACCTGGTTACTTTAGAGAGAGCTTTGGGCATATATTAGCTGATCACCTGTGATTTCAGTCCTTGTGCCCCTCCCCCCAAATGAATTAATCACTAAGCCTACTTTAATCAAAGACAAGACGCTCTCCTGGTATTAATTGTTGTACCTTCTTTGATTTTAAAAGAACTATGGCTTTTTATGTGAGAAAATGAGTGGGCTGAGGTTAAAATGTGTTCTGTGCTTAGAAGAAGCATTAATTTTTGCCCATAGTGGCTGACCTGGGTAATTCTCTATCCTGTCTTCATCTGTGTTATGTCAATTGTACATCCACTCTCTGCTGGATTTAGCTCTCATGCAAAATATATACAAACTGGATTCTTGAACATTTGGGGGGGAAAAAAGACATCTGGTAAGAAAAATAGTTACAACCAGGGTAGAATACACTGATAACCAATTATCAATCACATACCTGTATCACGTCACTTTAAGTTTGTAATACAGCATGGCTCATTATTTGACCATATTTTTACCACCAATGAAAAAAGGTGAAAGTCTACCTTCATTTACGTGTCAAAACAGGATCTGCAATGGAAAAGGTGCTGGCCCCAGGCCTGGCCGTATCTGCCCTCCCAAGCCCCCCACCACATACTGAATCATTTTCGCTAGTGATGGAACATAATCAATTTGAAGCAAACTCATGGAGCACCTCCCTGGAACTGCTCTTTTCTCACTATAGGACCATATTCAGCTTTCTCCAAAGCTGAATTTGTAGAAGTCCTCATGCTTCCCTAGTGAAACTGAGAGAAGCTAAAGCCCGGTAACAAACCTGGAGATGAGCTGCTGAAGACTGATGTGCAGTTTTCTGTGACATTGTATAATGATCAAAGCTTTGTCTGCACACAGATCACGTTGTCTGAATGACAACAATAATCATAGAATCATTCAGAGTTGGAAGGGATCCATAAGGATCCATCTCACACCAGGACTTTGGTTACTGAGACCAAGCCACATGTGCAGACTGAGCAGCATCTGATCATCCCCATGATAACCTGAAGTGCCACCTCCACTGCTGAAGCTTAGCAAGAAGCATCTCCTCAACTCTAGAACAGCTGTAATTTTTTTGTGTAACCTACTTTTTAAAAGCAGAATAGGCAAATGACTACAATCTGTGAGGGTAAAGGATGTCAGATATGTAAAAAGGTGCTCTTTTGGTGTAGCAGCTTCTCCTAAGTACAGGAAATAGCGTATCTCTGCTAGTAAAACTGCTGAATACAAGCAGCTGCAGTCACCCCTGCACTTCTATAACTATGTTAAAAGTTACGCTGCTCATTTAGTTACAAAACATTATCAGAAAAGAACTCTGCAGATCAGGCCTCACACACATGTGTTTTCAAACACCTACCAGAGGGAAGAGTTTTAGTAAACCAAACTCAACCACCACCACTGCCACACATAAAACAGTGGTAGTCTTGTGGCTTGCAGCTGCTTAACCATAGCAAAGACGTGTCCCATCGCAGGTCTGCAACACGTTACCGTACGCCCAAACCCCTCAGTCTTTATTCAAGCCTACAGCATTTTATGCACTTTCTTGGAGACATCACTAGAATTTCTTTCAGTCTTGTGCCTAAGCAGCTTTTGCACCATTCTTTCTGCTCTCATGGGAAATGGGTTTCATTTTCTCTACATCCTTTGAGTTTTAAGTAGGAATTACAGAGGAGTTAGGATGGACAAGTTTTTCTTCATATCATTTGTTTTTTCTCCTTTCTTATCCTGGTGTTTATCGAGCTGGTTATTCACATTTATTTTATATAAAATAGTATTTAAAATGTATATTGGTATCAGGGAAGTGCTTTAGTAGTTAAAATAGATTTAAGAAAATTACTTTGTCTAATTTCCATTTTCTTACAGAACATTTCTTGGAAAACATGTATTTGTTATGCAAATCAAAATAATTTGAGACAAGATTGTTACCTAGGGTATATATTTCTTTAGCAGAACTATAGCAGAATTTACTGAAACCTAAATATTGCAAGTTTTTTTACAAAGAGAGCTGATAGATTCTAACTCCTAGTAGCATATTAGGGTCCTGTTGTAATTTTTAAATTGTTTTAAATAATAATATATTAAAAACAAGCTATAAAAAAAAGAAAGAATGCAAACTCACATCTATCTTGGAGAAGGACAAGAAGGAGAATCTGAGTAGTACAGACCACTCAGCTGAACTGCACTCCCTGGGAATGTTATGGACTGAGTTCTCCTACAAGCAGTTCCCAAGCACAGGGAAGAGGAGAGAGTGATTGGGAACAGTCAGCACAGAATTATCAAGGGCAAATTACTCCTGAACAACCTGATTGCCTCCCGTGATGAGGTGACTTGCTCTGGGGTAAAGGGAGGAGCACCGAATGTTGTTTACTTTGATGCTAGCAAGGCCTTTGATACGGTCTCCCATTATCTCCTTACAGCCAAATTAGTGACGTACAGGCTTTGTAAGTGGATGATAACATAAGTAGAAAATCAGCTGGACCACTGTGCTCAAAGAGTTGTAATCAACACTATGAAGCAGAACTGGTGACTTGTACAAATGGCATCCCTGAAGGATTCATAGTGAGGCTAATACTGTTTAATGCCTTTACTCGTGACCTGCATGGTGGGATGGAGTGCACTCTCAGCAAGTTTGTAGGGAATATGGCATTGGAGGGAGCAGCTGTTACACTGGGAGGACAGAGCAGCTGTTCAAGGGATCTAGATAGACTGGAGAACGATCAGACAGAAACTCATGAAGTTCAACAAGGGCAAATGAATCCGGGATCTTGCATCTGGGCCAGAACAAATGGGTTGTATTGGCAAAAGTGTAGCCACCCATTTGGGGAAAGTGTTTGTTTCCCTCTGTTCAGCACCTGTGAGGCTCTATCTGGAGTGCTGTGTCCAGTTTGGGGGTACCTGGGACAAGAATGGTGCTGACAGGCCCAGTGGAGGGCCACCAGGATGGTCATGCGACTGCACGACATGCTATGTGAGAACAGGCTGAGAGATCCAGGTTGGTTCAGCAGGGAGAAATTAAGGCAAAGGGAAGGTCTTATTGTTGCCTCCAAATACCCAAAGGGAGAGGAGCACAGAGAAGACAGAACCAGGCTCTTCTCAGAGGTGCCCAGTGACACAGACAAGCAGCAACCGGCACAAGTCAGAGAATGGGGAATTCTTATTTGATACAGGGAAATATGTTTACCTTGGGCAAACAGACAAATACTGGAACCATGGAGTGGTTTGGATTAGAAGGGACCTTTACAGACCATCTAGTCCAACCCCCTGCAATGAGCAGGGACATCATAAACTAAATCAGGTTGCTTAGAGCCCCGTCCAACCTGATCCTGAACGTTTCAAGGGATCCAGCATCCACTTCTCTGGGCAACTTGTTCCAGTGCCTGACCAGCCTCATCACAAAAAAATTCTTCCTTATAGGTAGTCTGAATCTACCCTCTTTTAGTTTAAAACCATTGCCCTTTGTCCTATCGCTACAAGCCCTACTAAAAACTCTGTCCCCATCTTTCCTATAGGACACTTTCAGGTACTGGCAGGCTCCTATAAGGCCTCCCCAGAGCCTTCTCTTCTCCAGGCTGAATGACCCCAAAAAGGGGAAGGTTGTAGGATTTCCTTCTTTGGAGATTTCAGAACTGGAATGGATAAAGTCTGGAGCAAAACAATGTGTGGGGAAATGCTGACTATGTGAATTCTTTAGATGTACATAGGGCCAGATGTTTGAACCGTTACTTTGTTTAGATACCATATGGATACATATGAGACCTGGTTTTCACAAGGACTGTGCTGCTATTCAAAATTCAGTTCTTGCCAGTGCTCAGGGTCTTGATATCTGGTGTTTTGTCCAAAATGCTGATGTCAAAAGTAAAAGGATGCTTTTGGAAATTCAGCTTTGAAAACTCGGCATCTTACTTTTCCATGACTTTCACGAGCCTTTTCCAGGGCTAACCTAACTGGCCCCAGTGTAGCTTTTCAATGTCTCCAGAAGAAAAATGCCAGCAAGTCCTATAGCAACATGGAAAGAGTGCACAAACACAACCTTCTCTTAAAACAAACCCCTCAGTAACGGGGGCAGCTGTCTAAGACAGAACACGTGGGAACAACTGTAGCTCTCTAACAGTTCCTTCAGCTATCGTAGTTCCTGTGATTAACCACAGTAAGCAAGGACTGCTAAAATGGCACACACTAAGGAAGCTGTGCTTCTGGCCTTCAGACTGAGAGGGCTGCTGAGGTGCACTGGCAGGAAGCAAAATTCCTCTGCAACCCAACAAATGATAAAAATAACAGCTAGAGCAAAATGGAACTTACAGGGCTTTTTACCAAATAAGAAGCTCTGCACTGAGCATATTTTATTAAAGGACATCCAATTAAAGAAATTAAATGCTACATCTTATTTCTTCATCTATTATTAAAATGTGTGTCCTTTTATGCTTTAAAGGTTATTAAAATCAAATACAGGAAGCTTAAATTCTTTTCAATAAGAAAAAAAGCACATTTGGAAAAAAGACCAGCTTTTACACAGGCATGAGCCCGATTAATAGATTATTCAAAATGGCATTTATTACCAAATGTTGAGCAAAATACCTTGCAAGTTGAAGAACAAACAAGAAGGTGTATATACAGAATGCCCCTATTAAGCTTATACATACTTAATACCATTCATTAGATAACACCATTTTAATAATGATATCTATTAATTTTTATCTATTTGCTGAGAAGAAAAAAAAAAAAGATATTTGTGTGCTGTTTTATACACTGCTCTCTAACCCCCTAGCTAGAGCAACAGTGAACAGGAACAGTTCTGCAACTTCCTAGTCAACTCCACCTGATAAAATAGGAGTTTGGCTCAACAGAGAGACATGAAAAAAATCCTGGTTCCTTGAGGAAGCTGCACACAAACAACTTATGAGTTTGAACTGCAGACACTGTGTGAACCTAGAAAGGGTTAAAAGCCTTCACTAAAGAAAAAGGAAGAGGTTAGCCCTTAAAGACTATATAGGCTGCAAAACCTGGCAGTTGTGGCTTGTTAAACTGCTGGGAGGTGGAACTGGCAGCTGTGCTGCCTAAGTGGGGGAAGTCATAAAAGGGAAGCAGAGGGCCCCGGAGGGAGTGGAATAGTTGGGCTTTGGCTGTTGCTGCTTGGGGAGGGATGACTTTGTTTGAACTGAAATGGACACTGCTACTGCTGGATGCTGATCGCAGGGAGATTTTTAGGTGGCTTGTTTATGGAGAGTTGAACAAGGTGAAAAGAAGCCATCCTGGCTTTTGTTGCTTTCAGGGTTGTGACTAAAAGGAGCTAAGCCTGGCTGTACTGATTTCCCAGTCCTAGGCTGAAGTGGGATGTCTGGTTTTTCACCTTTATAAAAGCCAAGCAAACAGAAAAAGAAAGCATCGCTAAGGTTAGCTGCCCAGTCTCTCACTGGGGCTGGTAGTCTCTCTGCAGGCCTTTGGTTATGTACTGTGCTTCCTGCTGAGGAAGGGAAGGGAACTGGAAGTGCTTAAAATGAAATGTCAGAATCTCTTCTGCTTAAGAAATTATTATAATGACCTTGGTAATTGAACTTTAATAATTTGTTTTTTAATTTTTGTTCCACAGACTGTTTGAAATCTTCTGTAATGATGTGAAGTTGTGTGAATCCCGTAGCTCTTGATGGTACATCTGAAAGCTGGCAGGTGATGCTTTCTGCCTGTAAACATATGTAGCCAGTAATCATTCCCACATACACATTGCATTTGTTCTTCTGAATGCAGAGCAATTAAGGAGTCTGCATTTTAAATATAGATACTGGATTTCTATTTCTTCTTTTCTGTCTTACAAATTAAGGAAATGCTTTGTCTTCAAAATATGTGGTCTGGTCTCGAAACATTTCCAACAAAGCAGTTAATAATTTGACATCCTTGTAGATTAACTTGCTTCAGATATTATTTGTTTTCATCAAGTCTTTAAGATGTGTTCTTTAAAAAAGTGGCAGCATTTTAGAACTACAGGCTAGATTTAAAGTAACCCAGCTTGGCTTGAAGTGACATGTGCTCAGACCAATTTATAGAGTAATGGAACAATTTATGAGTCTGCCTTAGCTGAAATTAGTTTCTATGGCAGTTGGCCCAGGGAAGCTCTGTGGGCCTTCTGTTCTTTGCAGCTGCAGAAAATAATTGTAAAGGGAAACATTACCTTCCAGTAGCTAGGCTAAGCCTCACTTACAAACTACGTGATATCCCTGTCCCTAAAATTAGAGACCCTAATACACCAGGAGAATTATTCCTGATGACCAGTGAAACAAAAAGCAAGTCATTCACATGCATACAGGGATAAAGTAACAAATCAGAAAATGTTGTGTTTAAACAACAAAGCTAAACAAAGCTTTGCCACAAGCATCAGAAGAGCAAATAGTTTTTTAAAATGAGCTTGCTAGTCATGGTTAATCCCAGGAAATTCAAGGGAGCTTGCACTCCTCTCTTAATTCACTCTATTGATGAAGTCAAGCCAGGACAGCCATTTGTTAGCACAGTCCTGCTAGATCTATCATTCTCTCTTCTTTTCACTCCAGTGTCCACCAGCTTCCAACTGCAAGCATCTCACACTTGAAGTGGGACGAAGCAGAAATGTTAGTGCTGACAGCAGAAAAAAACCCTGAAGCAGAGAGGAAAAAACCAAATAAATAATTTTCCCCAAGCCTTACTTGTTACAAGCCTGGAGGATCTCCCGTCAGTAACCACTGGTGCTTCCAAATACACTCAGTTCCATGAAGGACAGCAAACTACTTCATCAGACTCAGAGCATGTGCCAGGCTTGCAAAAAGATCAGTGTAGTCCACTGGCAATATCACACTTTTTTTAATCAAGTTTCCAGGCACTGGGAATTGACCCTGACTGTACTCCCATACTCAGTCCTCATGGAGTGCAAAACTTTTATGTTCAGCCATCAAAAACTTCTGGACACAGTGGAGGAGTCTCAAACACTTGTGTTACCTGTTGGGGGTGGATTTCTTTAAAGTTGAGTAGGAAGTGCCAGTCAGGATTAGAAATGTACAATAAGAGAATGAAACTCTTATTTTTGTAAGTGTTTTTACCAACACTGAAACCTGTAGATCCTGAGTAGATTTCCAAGAAGCAGCTAGGGGCCCTCTGCAACCTCAGAAGAGGTTGTACTGTCACAATTTGGCCCTTCAGTATGCTGTCAGTGCCTGGACAGTCATTGCACCATCTAAGTTAGTTTGCTTACAAGTTATCCATGAAGTGAAACAAGTAGAGTAAGGGCTAGTTGAGAAGAGAAGGGCTAGAGCTGCAGTTGGAGTGGTCTGGAAAAGGGACATCAAAGTGAAGAGCCCTGGCTGAGGTTGGGGTTGTTGATACAGCTAGGGTTAGGATCAGGGTTGAGAGACACAGCCTAGAGCTGCAGTGGGAGTGGGGTTAGAAAAGAGATGGGCTGCAAGGAGAACTTTACTGGGAGAATGTTTTGGTGTGGGCACTAAAAGGGGGAGAAAGAGAGAGCCTAGCATTCCAGCTGGAGGGGAGCTAGAAAGGGGTCTTAAGGGGGAGTTGAGGCTGCAAGGAGAACTTGGCAGGGTGTAGAGCTACAACTGGGGTTGAATTTTACAAGAGAGAGCCTAAAGCTGCAATTAGAATGGGTCTAGAAACCATGGGGTGCAGGAAGAACTTGGTTGCAAGAACATTTAGTTGTGGATGCTGCTTGGCAGTCCTAGTCTGAGGCTCAGCATACAGCTAGTGTGAGGATAGTGTTGCAAGAAAGAGAGACCCTAGAGCTCCAGTTGGAGGGAGGTTTGAAAGCAGTTGCTAGTGAATGGGCTGGGCCACAGAGATAACTTGGCTGCAAAAACTAGGAGGAGGTACTGACTGAGTGGCCTGGTCTAAGGCTCAACATAACTGTCAGGTTTGGGGTGAGGTCTGAGGTTATGGTTGACAGAAAGAAAGAGCCAAGAGCTGCAGCTGGCTTAGGGCTAGAAAGTGACAGTCCCAGGGAAGTGTAGGCTGCAAGAACTTGGCTGCAAGAACTTCCGGGTGTGGGCGCTGGCTGGAGGCCACGTCCAAAACCCAGCATACGCTTTGTGTGAGAGTTAAGGTTAGGGTTGAGAAGATGAGAGGGCCTGGAGCTGGAGCTGCAGCTGGAGCGGAGCTAGAAAGGAGTTTTGAAAAGAAAGAGCATGGGGTAGAGAAAGCGTGACAGAGAGAACCATTTATCGAGAGCCCTCTCTGGGGGTCCTGGTCTAAGGATCTGTATGAGAGTTAAGCTGGGCATTCAGACAGAGACAGCCTAGAGCTGCAGCTGGAGGGGAGCTTAAAAGGGAACATGCCAAAGGAAAAGATGGAAGAGAAAGTGGCTATGAGAATGTTTTGGTATAGGCACTGGCTGGGGACCCTGGGCTGAGGCTTAGCAAAAGATAAGGTTTGCTCTCAGGGTTAGTGTTAGAGAGAGCGAGACCTAGAACTGCCAGCTGGAGAGGAGCTAGAAAGAGGTTTGAAAGGGAAGTCTAGGCTGCAAGGACTTCGTCAGAGACATTTTTGCTACGGGCAGTGTTTGAGAAGCCTGGCCCCAGACTGAGCTCCTGGTTAGTTTTATTTTAAGAGGTAGAGTTAGGGTTATGGTTGAGAGAAAGAAAGACTCTGGAAGCACAACCAGAAAGAGACTTCCCAAGAGGAGTGTAGACTGCAAGGCTAATCAGGTTTTGTCTCTTCAAGCTACCCCTGTGTCCAGCTACAAGCATATCACGGATTTGGTGGAAAACCTATGCCCACACCTGTCCCTACAGGAGAGGTGGATACAGGCAACCATCCAGTTCTGGGTGCTTTAAAATCTAAGGGGACAAATCTTTGACCCAGACCTTGTCATGAAGATAGCCCAGGCCCTTAATTTACTTCTAGCTCTGCTGTAAAGGTTATATTCAACACCTTCTGTTTCTCTGGTAAAACAACCTTCCTTGGTAAGGATTCATATTTGCAGGAAAGAGCTCTTTAAAATCTAGGCCAAGCTGACAAGAAGGCCTCCTGGAAAAAATGAGCCACTTTCTTCCTCAGCCTTTCTTTCCCTATAATAAACCCACCAAAACGTTTGTTGCTTATTACACATTTATAAACCAAACTGCTTCACTGTAAGGATTTACCCTGGAAAGAAGATGAAAGACACATATGTGACAGATGCTAGTCACACCAATATGTGCAGCATTGTATGGGGCTCAGTTGTCATGTTCTAAGTATAATGTAAGGAATAAAACGGGTACTGAGCTCTTCTGGAAATCTGACTTGAAATCTATATTTAGGCATCTAAGTGACCTGCTTTTGTTCAAAGGTGCTGACTACTCAGCTGCTTCCATTGACTGCAGTAGAAATGTAAGGGATTATTTTTTGTTGAATCTCTTTTCAAGACAAAAATGACAGTTAAGAATCTCTCTGTAACTCCTAACTCCTTCCTCAACCCCTCCCCCCCCTCCAAAAAAACCCCCACCAACCAAAACCAACCGAAAACAAGAAACTGAAATAAAATGGAGCATAGAATCTCTGTCCTCTCTTACTTTCTGTAAGATGCAGAAAAGGGGCAATATAATAAATACCAGTAACTGCTTCTATGCAGGAGGGACATTCAACAAAACTGGTTTGGACTCCAGTATGAGAGACAACCTTGTTATTGAGGTCACCAAGGCAAAATAGAGAGGAAGAGATACTCTAACAACTCTAATGCAACAGGTTTTTACATTTGTGAGCAGCTGTGTAAGTCTGTGTCAGGGCCCTGAGCTCACCTACCTTATTTGCAGCCTGAGCAGCCTCACCTGGGAGTACCCTCCGCCCAGGACCTCCATTTAAGCTCAGGGAGGGCACTGGTCACGTCTTTGCCTGAGCTGTGTTGTAGATACGCTTGTCCCCAAGACTCTCTTCTGGATACACCTCAGGACTAACTTGGAGGTAGCTTGCCTGTGGCCCTGTTTTTGACCCTGTGGGTGGACCTGGTTCATTGCCTCAGCTTCTCTGGCACTGCAGATGTTTGCTGCTGCCAACACCTGGCTCTGCTTGCTGTGTGTGGGCCCTGTGGGACCGTGCCTCATGACTGACAGCACTCATTGCCTGGACTGGGATGCCCCTCAGACACTGGTTTGCCTACCCTCATGGAGCAGCCCTGCTCTTGCTTCTCACTAAGGATCTGGTCACCTTGCTGGATGATCAACTGATAAGCAAAAGGAGGTCTACAGCAGGTGAGTCAGTAGGTTAGCTTGCATCATTCAGCAGCTGGTGGCTTACTGTAAATGCCCAGATGTATGCTCTGTGTTATGGGGGTATATTGACACTGAACAGTGGCTGCAGTTGCCATTAAGGTTCCTCATTACACACTGGAGGAAAGCGTACACTGTGTACAGTGTTTGAGTAGGACATGCGTGCCTTTGCAGGATGTCACCTATCACCAGCCACATCCTCTGTGGCCATAGAGGCAGTCAAGAAACTGTTTTTTAAATTTTTTTTTCCTGTGGGTAGGAACAGGCGAGTGTAGGTTACAGAAGGCGTCCTCGGTCCTTGCTGCATGGCGGCTGCAGTGCTCTGTGAGCAGGGCACCTCCTGCCTCACCATAGTCCCTCTTGCTCCTGGTGTCCTCTTTATGGCGAGGGGCGCTGGAAATTGGGTAAACGTGAAACACCACCCCCCCCC
>VZTU01002583.1:194401-226416 GCA_013400835.1 Zapornia atra | reverse complement strand
GGGGGCGACGCGGGGTGGCTGCGGGGAGGGGACGGGCGGTACCGGGGAGGCACATGCCGCTGGGAGCCGCCCGCCGGTTGTCGCCCTCCGCCCCGGCGTGAGGGGGAGGGGAGGGGGCTGCGAGCCCGTTACCGAGCTCGGTAACCGCGGGCGGGGGGCGCTGCCGAAGGCTGCGGTGCCCGGCGGGGGCTGCAGTCGGGGGCCTGCGGAAGNGCTGCAGTCGGGTGCCTGCGGTAGCCCGCTCCCCATCGATCCGCGGCTCCACTCGTAACCGGCGTGCGGGTGGTGCCCGCGAAGGGACGGTACTGCGAGCGGAGCCGCAGCTGCTCCGCGCCTGCCGCCCCCCGCGCGGGCGTTGCGTAAAGGTGCTGCGGCCGGAGCCCGGGCGGCAGCCCGGCGGCTAGCGCGCTGCTAGCGAAGTTCTTGCCCTCTTCCGTGCTGTTCGCGGGGAGCAAGTGTCTCTTGACGGCTTAGTGCGCTTGGGGGGAGGGGAGGAGGGCCGCATTTTGATGTGGTAAAGCAGCAGAATTGCAACATTTGGGGAGTGCTATATCACCCTGCGGATGATGGGCCGCTCCGCTCGCGTCTTCAAAAGAGTCCCCGCGCCGGGTGCAGAGAGGCTGAACTGCTGCCGTTACGCGTTAAAATTAGGAGCCTGTTAAAGATGTCACATGGTTTGGGCATTATGAGGCTCAAGTCGCAGCTTTGCATCTTTAAATAGCTGCCGAGGCAGGTTAAAAGTGTAGCTAGAGCCCAAAGATCACCTAAAATCAGGTAGTGGGGCAGTTAAGTCAAAAACTTCCACTGTTGGCGCAAAGTCTGTATGTGTGCATGTTGGGTTTATAGGGACTATTACTCTTGTTGCTGCTTAAGAGCTTATAAGAATAACTGCCAGTGTGTGAATTAAGGCTACACATTTCCTAATTGCTTCATTAAACAGGCAAAGCAGCCCATAATATTAAGGTGATATTCCTTTTGTTTCCTGCGCATCCCAGTCCTGCGAGGCTTGTTCTTTGTGTACATTTTTGGTGGCTTTTCCCCAAAGCCTCGAAGCTGAGCATCAAGGCTAAGCGCTGTTAGACCTGTGTTAAACACCACAACGCCTGGAGTGATGATCCGGGGGAGATGCTTTGACTGTGTGTCCCACTATGGTATGGATGACGTTAAATAGCTTGCGATATTGCCTTGTGAGTCAGTGGGAAATGGTGACAAAGGATTTCAAGTTTTCTGTAGGTCAGCTGCAAGCAGTGACATTCGATGTCATGAACTGATAAGAAACTGGATATTTATCTACAGAGCATGAACATCTCAAAATGTGGAAGTGTTAACAGCGTTGAGCTTAAGTACATGAGTTTCTTTTTCTCTTTTGTTAGTTGCTGGTGTTATTCATAGAAAAAATCCTGAACGGGAATTCCTGAACCTCTTTAATGAAAGCAAGCAAGCTGATAATTACAGGGTGAGAGACTTCTGCTGACTGGCAGTGTGCTAGCTATCACTGGTCTCCATGGGGAGGGAGAGGGAGAAGATCTCTGACAAGAGCAGTGATCTTCCTGTTACAACAGCTCAGTACTACGTGTGTTTGTGCTGGAAATACCGCTGCTTTCAAAGGAAAGACCTCTCCAGTACTGTGCAGATCATGGCAAAGTAAATAGTGACGAACATAATGCTGTATGGGACTCCTATGATTACGTGCTACTGTGGGGTATGGAGCTGTTCCCATTAGGAAAGGGAGTAAAGAAGTGTACTGGTTCATGCGCGTAAAGCTAAAAATTATAAACAAATCCTTTCGCTGGGGGGCTCAAAGAGCAAGCTCAGCAATACAGTAAGCTCAGAGAAATGCAGGTTTGTTTTCATACAAAGGCAGTGGTTACAGGTGTGAGTACCCACATACCTATTTCTTTACCCTGCTCTATGGTGTAATTGTGAATAATGATGTGGTCAGTTGACGCTGGCTGGAGGCCAGGTGCTCCCCAGAGCTGCTCCATCACTCCCCTCCTCAGCTGGGCAGGGGAGAGAGAATATGAGAGGCTCATGGGTTGAGATAAGGACAGGGAGAGATCAATTTATTATCAAGCAAAACAGAACAAAATAATGAGAAATAAACACAAATCTTAAAACATTTCCCCCATCCCTCCCTTCTTCCCTGGCTCAACTTCAGTCCAAATTTCTTTCCCTCCCATCCCTGCCCCCGACAGACAGCACAGGAGGATGGGGAATAGGGATTGTGGCGAGTTCCTCACATGATGTCTCTGCTGCTACTTCTTCATTGGGAGGACTCCTCACGCTCTTCCCGTGCTCTAGCATAGGTCCTCCACAAGGTCACAAGTCCTCCCAGCGAATCCACTCCAGCATGGGCTTCTCTCTCCGTGGGCCACAGGTCCTGCCAGGAGCTTGTTCCAGTGTAGGTTTCCCTTGGAGTCGCAGTGTCCTTCATGTGTCTCCACCTGCTCCAGCATGGGGTCCTACATGGGCTGCAGGTGGGATCTGTGCTCCACCATCATTCTTCATAGGCTGCAGGGAGACAGCCTGCCTCACCATGGTCTTCTCCATGGGCTATGGGGAAATGTGCTCCGGCACCTGGAGCAGCTTCTGCCCCGCTTTCTGCACTGATCTGGGTGTCTGCAGAGTTTTCTTCTATCTTCTCTCTTCTCTCTCTGGCTGCAATTTTTGTTCTGCAACAGCGTTTTTCCCCCTTCTTAATGTTATCCCAGAGGCACTACCACCATCACAGATGGGCTCAGCCGTAGTCAGCCGTGGGTCTGTCTTGGAGCTGACTTTGTTGGCTCAGTCAGGCCTCAGGGAAGCTTTGAACAGCTTCTCATGGCAGCCACCTCTGTGCCGCTCATCAAACCACCCCTCACCAAAACCTTTGTCTTGTAAACCCAAATGTTTTGGGCTCCATGGGAAGAAAATCCCTCTGAATTGGAAAACGTGGGGAGAAACGTTAATTTGATGTGACAAAATCTAAATACCTGTGTTCTTGACCATGAAGAGCACTGAAGTGTTGCAGGCTCCTCTGTTACATGCTTACCCTGTCAGTTTGTAGTGTTGGATGTGGCACTGTCCAGCAAATGAAATTAAGTGTTTTGTGTGGTTGGAATCTTATTACAGAGGGGAATTTCTCATGGGAGAATGAAACTTCGTGTGTGGATTCATTAAGAACAGGAATTAAGGATCCTTAAGTTTCTTGGCAAAGTAAACAAAAATCCGTAAGCAAAGATTAGGCCAGGAAATGAGCCTAGATCGTAGTTCATGGTGATAGCAATAAAATAAACCTAGAACACCATAGTAATCTGAAAAAAATCATATTTAAGACTGCTTCCATTGTGGTGCATATCAATTAACATGACAATAGCAGTCTGAGTCTTACTGTCTTGGGAGATAAGTATGTACTGAAACAGTGAAGCTGAGATGCAGTTCCCACGTTTCTGACAGGATGTGGCATATACTGTAAGGAAGCACTTGAGGAAGATAAAAAGGGAAAAGCAGATTTATTTATTTTTTCTGTAGGCTTTCTGCCTTTTTGATCTTAGGGCTTAAATGCTACTGTAGGTAACAGTTGAGTTTTGGAGGATTTTCAGTTTTTAAAACTGAATGTGTAAAGAAGCTCCATCTAAAGAACAAGTTTCAAAAATTGTTCTCTTAACTCTTCTGTCCTGGGAGGAAAAATTACTCTAGTCAGGGAGATACTGAGCATTGGTGTCACAAAGCGGTTGGGTTTACATTCCCAACAGGGTGAAGGTGAGAATCTGCAGGGAGCTGTCACCCAAGGTTCTTATTTACCTTTCCAACCACGAAGCTGTAAGCAAATGTGGTCTTAGCTGCTGATCAACTTACACAAGTGTCTTAAGAAGTGAAAAAAGCACGTTCAGAGCTGTAAATTAGTTTCTCACTATGCTGAAGAATAAAACTGCTAAGTGAAAGGGAAAGCAACTCTCCTGTTTTGTAGATGGGATTATATGGTGATTATATGCTGATGACTTGTAGCAGCAAACACTAATTATTGGTGGGCTTGGATCTCGCGGACATCTGCATCATTAAGAGTTGATCTTATCTTGGTTCTTCTTCGGTGTTTGGAAGGTAAACTGGCTGTGCTACTGAAACAAGTGCTTAAACTCCGTGGTTGGTATGACTTAAAGCTATATCTTTAGCTAGTTAACATAATTGTAACTTCATTTACAACTGATGTGGTAAATAACATCCTTGTCTTACCTCTGTGTTGTCACTGCTGGTGGATTTCCAGTAACTGTGGGAAGGAGGAGAGGAAGAAAGGTGACATGTAACTCTGCCTGATGCTTTTGGAAGTAATTCTTCCCTCCATGTTTTCTGTGCCAAAAACGAAAGCCAGGCATTCTGTGTTTTCCACAGCCTGTGATGGTTGCCCCAGGCATGATGATGGTGAGCCTGCTTTCACTTGTCGGTTGCCTCCTTCTGCTAGATGGTTTTTAGGAAAACTGGGAATTTGTAGGGAGCTAGGCATCGGTCCTTCAATTGTATTGCCCACTAAGATGGAAGAAAATTAACTGAAGTGAGTTTTTTGTAATTATAATTTTGAGGTAAAGAATGGGCTGCTGGAGACCTCGCCTACTGTGTCAACCATTTAAAATATATTTGGGGAAGAGAATGAATGCCTAATGAAGTTCTTGAGCATACTGTACAAGTTAAAAAAGAACACAACCAAAACCAAACACCCCCCCTCCCAAGCCCCTGGAATCTGTAATCGCCATCTGTTTCTTGGATGATTACAAGCTGATCTAAAAATTTAGCAGTGCCTGACTTCAGTGGCACTTGCTGGCTAATAAGCAAGTGGAACAATAAGAATACATGAATCAAATGACTTTTTCCCCCCCAGCATATTGCAGAGTAGATCAGAAAGAGCATACTTTCTGTGGGTGAAGGATTCAACAGATAATGAACTCCCACTCCCTTTAACTGCTCACATGAGGCACTGACTGTGAGCCTGATGCTACTGTCGCACTCTCGGCTATAATCTGGATTTATCTTTTTAACAAAAGTGGAACAACACCAGAACAGAATAATAAAAGGCATGAGGGCCATGGGATGACTCTGTCTGCCAGTGTAACTCCTGGATTCATTCACCATTACTGCTAGAACTGGGGAGGAAGAAATCGAGAGAAGTAGATGCATTTTCCCCCCTCATACATGCTAGGATGTATCTGATCACATCGGGAAAGCCTCTGTATCTCTACAGAAGCTATGAAATGTCTGTGTTCTGGTTGGTTTTCAGGGGTTTCTTTTCTTAGCTTACTGGTCTTTCCTGTTACAAACTTTTATCCAGGCAAATACACAAATAGCTTGCTTATTCGTGACTGTCCTTGTGTTTTAACATGGCACTGGAGAGCTTGTTAGGTAAATGAGTACGTGCTCAGTTTGTGACGTAAATCAAGTTTCTTACTACTACTGCCTTACCTAGCCTCTCTCCTCATCAGTTGTGTTGTCAACGGTGTTGCTAGTATTTGTATTTAATGCAGAAATCCTTGCTGCAATTGTACTGTAAGCGGCTTTTCAAAATGACTGAGAGGAAGTAAAACTAAAGTAACTCATCTTGGAGTCAACTTGAGAGTTGTAACAAGGCACTTGGAAAAAACAAAAACCCAAACCTTATTAATTGTTTAATGGAGGTGGTGGGGGACTACATAGGAGATGGCTCTTTCTAAGAAGCAGGAAGAAACAGCGTATTAAAAAGCATTGATTACAACAGAGCAGATAATAAAGCAATTTAAACTATTTTAAAATAAAGTCAGCTGGGCACTCAGCCCAGATGTTTGTATATAGAAGGAAGCAGAACAGGAAGAGCTATTTATTGAAAACTTGGTTCTTTTTTGGGTGTCAAGCTCTGGACTGCAGAAACTAATTTTAAAGTGCTTTTTCAGCTAAGTGGATGGACTAGTAAAAATACAAATTATAAATATTTATTGTGGTTGGGTTAAAGGCAGTAAACACTTCTGCATGAGATACAAATGGGGGTTGTATTTCATGTTCTCTGAATGCTGGGCCACATGTGGCCTTCTATAAGGAATGCACGGGACAGGAAGTGCTGTGACAAGAGCTCTGACAGCGGTTTCAAATCTACTTTCTGTAGCTTCTGCCCTGCAAGATAAGGTCCTGTAAAGACTAGTGTGGGGTTTTTTGCCTATAGGCTTTTGAAACTGAATTTTATTAACCACAGTGGGGAACAAAGCAAACAGGTGGCACAAATTTGTTTTTGCTGACTCAACTTATTCATCTTACTCGAGGATCCTGTACCAGGTGCCTTAAGGGAGAATCTCTAGGGGTTTGCTTTCAAATTCCTTGCTCATTAAAGCAGACACTTGCGGTACACCCATTGGTCAGAGCCTGGTAGATGTTTATTTTCATCCTATAGTTTCAGGGTGTAACTGACTCACCCCTTTATGTAGTTCCTGTTGTACAGTCCTGTTTTCTGCTCTTCCTTGAAAACATCTTGTGCCCTGGGGTTCCATGGGGTAGCTGTACATTATGCAATTTCATGACAACTTTAGAGTAAGGTGAAACTCCCTGTTATTTACAGATCTTCAGTGTAATCGCTTGGAGTTGTAGTCATCTTGGTTTACATGTATCTTCACTTGTTGAAAGGTTAATCATCTTTCTTATTGAGCTAGGAGGTTTTAAAGGCTTGAAAGTAGTTCATCATCACATCATCATTTTCTCCTGGCTTTTAGGTGATCATGACTGCTGTTGTGGGTAACGGACTCCAGTATGAATTTTTTTACTCCCAAGGCTTATCTACATGTTTCTTTCCCCTTTTACTAGTTAGACATCTAACGAAAGTCCTGATTTCTCTTCCTCATTTTTGCAGTTGGCAAAGCACATGTTTGCACTTAGCAGAATAGCTGAAGCAATCTAAGAAATTGCTGCCTCAGCTATGGGATGGTAATGACAAACCTTGTTAGTTTTCATGGTCTGCATCCCAGTATGTGGTGAAATGGGTTAGCTTTGAATTGTTGAGATGGTAACTTCTCGCATGTGGCTTACTATGCGAACATCTGTCTTATGATCTTCCTATAGAGCCTGAGCTGTTCTATAATAAGTTAATTAGTTTTGTGTTGAGAGATTGCTTAATAAGGGTGTTGTGAAAATTGTTTGAAGTAGCTGAATGCTGTAGTGATGGATGTCACAAACTGAAAAGAAAACATTAGCTTTGTCTTCAAAGAGCAGGGTTGAATAGTTTGCAGTAGAAATACTTATGGTCATACACCCTTTAGAGTACTTATTTTTCATCAGATTTGGTGAACTACTACTTTGTGTACCAAGGCAAGGTAATTAGTCTAATCTAGCTCTTTTGTGTGCATTGTAAGTTCCCAAGGCAACCTTTTTATTCTTAACACAGCTGTGAGTATATGCATGATCCTTTTATATTGTAAGACAAAACTGAAAAATTCACATTCCCTTATGTGGCATTATTAGAAAGCCTGTGGATCTCCTTGGTGAGACCGAGGCTCACAGAACCACCTTGCAGCCACCTGAGCTAACTGGTTTAATTGCTCACTTTTCCCAGTCTCCCCCTTGGTGTCTCAGCCATGTGCTGTCTCACTTCTCGTGACTCTGCTATTCGTGTATTTGCATTTTCATCAATCAAGCCTTTGCTATCCAATTCTTCCTCGTTAATGTGTTTTCCTTACCAGCAGTTACCCATCTCCAAAGTAATAATACAGCAAAAATAGAACATTTTGAGGAGCTTTTTAGATGTACCATAGTTCACTGGAGTTCATCGTCCATCCATGGAAACAACTGTGCCAGCACAAAGAACATGGAGTTGGTGCAAAACCAGAAAAGATGTGGCAAAGTAACTTCTTTGTAAAGAAGTGCCAGTTCATGCTAGCATAAAGTTAGTCAAACCACAGCCTCCGTAATACCGAAAGCTAAAGCTGGGGCTGCTGGGCTTCTTTCCATGTTCTCTCTAGCACTGCCTGATCTTGTGGTAATTTCATCTGGGGAGATGAGCTAGAGGAAAAGCTAAAGCAGAAGAGTGAGCAGGGTAGGGGTTTTATGTCACACAACCCACAAGGATCAGTCCCAGCTTAACTGCAGGGAGAGTGAAGAGACTGATGTATGTGTACTTCAAGGTGAGGTTTTTTATAGTTGCTTAGGAGAGTGGAGGGCTCTGGAGTGTATTGTTTTACCAGTGGTCTCCTATCTACAGCTCAGTTTCTTGATATCCAGGGAGTTATACTGTTGGCCATATTTAAAAACCTTGGGCAGGGAACTCACTGTGGATTCTGCACTTCGAACACAGAGACTTTTCTCAAAGATTTTAACCTTTTGAAATAGTCATGTTGTCTGTATTGTACCTGTTTATTTCTGGTCATCTCTCCAGTCTTTGGTTTTTGGAAGATAATGAACCATCTAACCTCATAATTTGCCTCTCCAGTTAGAGAGTAAATGTGTTCAGAAATGGTCTCTTGTAGATGTCAAGGCTACAGCAGTCATGGTTTTTTTGATGAGGGAGGGAGGAAAGTGCCCAACCAAAAGCCAGTCAAAAGAAAGCTGCTTAGTAACATTTTTATTATATGGAACTGAAACTGGGCGATATCTGATTAGCTTGTGCCAAGCCTCGATAAACTAATGGTTCCAGTATAATGCCCTTCATCTGTGGCGTGCCCTGTCACAAAGTAGACTAAAGCTGTTTCACAGAGTTTAGTTCTGCTTTGATCACATCTCCCAGTGCTTTGTAGATGCTTGATCATTTAGGTACCAAAATGGTTTTGGTACATCTGGTTCTGCTGATGTGGTGTTGCTGGCTGTGTTTCTGTTTGTTCCGTGTTCTTGTTTTCTCTCTCAGCCATATAAGTTGTCTGTAGCTAGCATTCATTGGTGTTCCGGTGTAATGTGGCTCTCACTGTGGGCTGGGTTCTTTCTACCAGGAGCTCAGGGAGAACTTTTTTCAAGCATGTAATTGTTAGGGCCTTTATGGTTTGCAAAACTCTATTATAGTTGCCTGGAGCTGAGCAAAAAGCAGATTGACATGACAAAAGCAGGTTTGCTGAGCTCTGAGTGTCTTGCTTAAGTCCTTCTGACCTCCTGTATTTTGATCTGAATCTAGAGGCAGTTTGGGGATCCCAATCTGCAAAATAGCAGTTGAGTGAGGAATGGGTTATCTATTCTTATATTTTTGAGTTATGGTCTTAATACTGCTTTTTTTTTTTTTTTTTTTTTTAAATAAAGGCCTAATGGCAGACAAGGCTACTCCTGGCTTCTGTGTAATTCTGAAAGCTGGCACAAACACTTGCATTCAGGGTAGCAGCTCTAAAAATCTGTGCCTCTTTTTGAGTGTCCCTTTTTCATGAAGTATTGACTGCATGGTTTTCTTTTGCAAATAATAAAATATCATTAATTTGCTTGCTAAACAATCACTAATTACTCTAACAGCCTATATAAACATATAAAAGTTCAGTTTTAAAGGTTGTAGGCAAATCCATTCTTTATTCATAAATATCTGAGACTGCTTGGTCCAACTAGTGATAATATTTAAAGGCTTACACCACAACTAAAGATATTTTTATGGTAAGTCCTTGAAGAGGAAGTCCTTATCGACATGTTCAGTCTCAGTTGGCTTTTTAAAAGAGCTGTTTGTCTTTCTGGGAAAGATAGCAGTCTCAAACAAGCTGACTTCACTGGAAAGCCCATGCCCAACCTCCTCTTCCTCCCCAGTCACCACAGACTTGCAGTTGGGCTTGGGACTGACTCAGGAGAACTGAAATGCAGCTTTAGATGCTCAGCAAGGTGCTGCAGCTCAGCACCACCCTCTCGTGCAGCAGCTCTGGGGTGTTGCAAACCGGGGCTTTTCTGCTGCTCTTAGGCTCCCCACCCCCCTGTGATAATAAGGTTAGCAGAGGGGGATTGAAGAGAAATTTTCTGGCATAATTATTCTTTTGGGTATTAAGCAGAATTGTCAGATTAGTGAGTTTTTAGCCTGGCTCATGCTTTACTTGCAATCTGTGATATGTAAACCAGCCTTCTCCTGTGCTTGCACAGTGGACAGGACTGAATGAACACCAAAAGCTTTCTGGATATTCCCCCAGCCCGCAGAAGACAAGTGGTAAAACCGATTTTGATGCTTGTTAACAGACACATGGACTGGCTTGCAGGCAAAAAGCACCACAACCACTGTTTTCAGAACCTCTTGCTCATTTCTGTGGATGCAGGGAGTTCCTGATATAGCAGTTTCTTCAGCTGTTATTTTGGGCTTCAGCTGATTCAACAATGCTGCTTTCTCTTTCCTACCTACAGCTGCAGGCAGTTGTAGCTGGTTATTTCATTTCAGTGAGCAATGCCCTTCGGGCTACGTGTGCTCAGAGATGTTAATAGGGTTCAGATGTCTCTGGGCTCACAGAATACTGTACTCCCTGTCCCTCCTCAGCTTGTGCTTTTCAATACCGTTTTGCTTTGATGTACTGCAAATCTTAAACATCTTGAATCTCGCTAGTGTTCTACATACTTTTCTTGGCTGGAGTGGGTGGACTTCTTCCTTTTCCAGCATGTTCTAATACCACTTGTGAGGAAAACCACCCCATCCCACCCCCTAAAAAAAACCCCTTGAGGTCTGTAGCAGTGGTTTTAGTTCACTTTTCAAACTCATTTCTTTTCAAATGTTATTTTGTATTTGCTGACCCTTTCAGAGAAGGTATATGGCAAGTTTCTCCTTGGAAGGTGCCATTTGATAGGATTTTTTTTTTTATATTCCTGTCTTGAGGGAATTTCCCTGGCTTTCATATCTAAGTCATTGACTTTATAAATTTTCCTGAGAATGACTTCCTAAGGTTTTCTCTGTGAACATGACTGGCTTCACAATAAAGGCCGAGTGCCTAAGAATTAAAAGCCTGACAGTAGTGGTTCCTCCTGTATGACATGGCAATCAACTGAGAAGGAATGTCCATTGGTATAAGTGGAGGTGATGACAGAGGGCTTGTTCTTGCAAACTAATCTGGAGTGATGTGCCTGAGGTGATGCTCACACCATTATAAATGTCCTTCAAAATGCAGAGGCTCTTCTCTCCCAAAAAGCCATGTGTCAAACCATTTTACTGTAGTGTGGAAGGTGTCTTTGTGTTGCTAAGCTGTCCTTCTGTTGTTTGGAAAGTAAAAGCGCTCGTTTGGCTACATATCTTATGACTTATTAGGGGCAGGAAAACATTTGTCTTGTTTGGCTTTGTCACAGGATACTGTAGTATTCTCGTGGCAGCACAATGTGGAACAAAAGTTCAGAAGTTAAGTTTAGTAAGAACAGAGGAAGCTGAGGGGTATGGAAATATGGCTGGCTGGCGGACAGTGTTCACTCACTTATGTGGCTGTTGATATGTATGTTTACCTCAGTAGCAAGGCTGCAACTCACTTTCAAACTGCATTCCTAGTTTAATGGAGCCTGTGTTACTTTGTTTGCAAAGTGGAATTAAAATGTGGTAGTTTAAATCAATGTGTGCTATTTTCTGTAGTTGAGCTGGCCAAGGGGCGTAGATGTCCTTGTACTCATCTGGTGGGAAGCAACACATGGAGCTGAAGGAGCCCGCTTGAATTTTTGTGGTGCCGTGGGACCCCTTTCTGAGCTGCAGACATCCATCAGGAGATTTGTCATATAAACACGTAACCAATATTTCAGGGTTGCTTGTTCCTTAAGTTCATATTCTGACCAATATTAGCCCCTTAATAAGCAAAAACAAAAGGAGCCTGGGTCGTCTGTGCCTTGCCAGAAGATTCTTGACATGTGTATAGCCTGTTCCTAAAAAAAGTGTGGGGGGTGTTTGAAATGTGCACAATCAGTGCCAAACTTTGTAACCACTCTTGAAAAATGCATGCCTGTATCTGACAAAACGAAATTCCAGTTAGTTTCAGCCAAGCTTTCAGATATATCTAATGCCTTAAGAGCTTGAGGTAGGGTGGACAGAAAGAAGCCTCCAGTCCCGCCTTCTGCATTTGATGTTGTTTTTCCATAATGGCTCTACCAAACTGAGGTTTCAGAGACCATTTTTTCAACAAGCCTTGCAGACCAGGAATGAAAATGCTCAGCTTTTAGACCCCTCAAGCATAAAATAAACAGTGTGCAGTGAGTCACAGTGCCACCACTGCGTAACTGAGGGGTGCTTGCAATTTTTAAAATATTTTAATTTTTTTAAAGTAAAACAGATGAAAGGTCAGTATTATTCAATTTTACTGTTATCTTCTGGGACAGAACAGCTCATTTCCTGCCTAATTAACCTATTGCTTTGTGGAGTGTTTTCTAATAAAGCCTTGAGATCCTGTGCATTTACATATATTTGCTTACGTTATGCGAGGATGAAAGTGTTCTGGAGAGTCTGGGGCTTCTGGTGCAGTTGGCAGGATTTAGAGTTGCACTAGTGACCTGTTTCACAGCTCCTTCTGAGCAGAGGGCTTTGCAGCTACCTTGGAAAGGCACATTAATCAAAACAGTTCCAGAATTGCAGTTGAACACATCCAGCCTTACAGCTCTGCTCCTAGGCTAGTTATTCCACACAAGCTATGGGCAGTGAAATCTGTTCTTAAAAGCATACAAGGTGACTGGTCAGAGGTGCTTATTGGGTGGATGTCTAAAGTTTTGGAAAGATAATTGTCACCAAAAATTTGAATGAAACAACTTGGCTTCTGCACTGATTTTTTTTTAACCTAACTACCAAGGGAAACTCTCCACAACATTGTTAGTCATCTTTAACTGTCCAGACTATGCCTGTGGAGTAGTTGCATCGCTTTATTGGAATTACAGAATGTTTCCTGTGTGAATATAAACATCTTTACACAAGTTATGTTTTTCTTGTCACTTAGATCCAACACTATGAAACTGAAGGCAGTTAATTAATCTTGTTACCTTTCCATTGTGATTTACTAATGAACTACTTTATTTATTAGTGCACTCTTCCCCCCTTCCCCCCCCCACCTCCGTTCCAAGGGGTACTTAAGGTCAGAAAGCATGAAATAACCTGAAACCAGTAATGCTGCAGTGTAAGGACTTTGCTGCTAAAGATTTCAGAAGATCTGAAGCTGATGTTGCACCTTCCTTCCCTCTGTCTGGAAAGGGAAGAGTGTTTCCTAGGACAGCAGAGGATTTGGGGGGGTTTATGTGCTTTTGGACAAACTTCTGTTTCTCTGGTTTCTAGCCAAGTTGTTAAATAATGTCATGGCTTCATTGCCAGAGTCAGCAAATGTGATGGAACAGCAGTGCAGAAGGGTAGTCCTGCCTAAAACCTTGCCTTCCTGCAGGTATGGGGTAGCCCCTCTACCAGCAGTGTGAGCATGGCCACGGGCTTGCCAAAATCTAAAACCTCTAACCCTGTCCAGAGGTGGCAGGGAAGATCAGAGAGGGCAGGGAGAGGATGTGAGGATCTCTTGTTTAAAATAATGAGCAAAATGACTTTAAAAAGTGGCCTTTTTAAGCACTGGTGGGAATAGAGAGCCTTGGGAGCTGGGCTGTGTGATTGCTTGCTGCAGGGAAAGGCTAAGTCTCAGTCTAAGCCAGCTGTGAAACAGATCCTCTTCTGGGCTGTATGGGTTTCTCTCCCTGCAGAGAGGCCGGTGACTTTGAAACTTGGAAAGTGTTACTTCTGGTGGTGGTGATGATGAGTAGTAGAAGAAAAAGTGAAATCTCATGTCAGCTGCTGCTTGAAGTTTCTGCTGGTATAGGCTTTACCTACAGATTTATCCTAGTAAGTCAGTTTATATCTGAGCTTGTCCTCTAGCAGCAGACACCAAATTTTGTCTGATTGGGTCTCTTCTAATTAGCTTCACTCCTCTTAACACTTAATATTGCAATTTTTGTGTCATAAAAGGAAGCAGTAAAATCTGATAACTCTGATATTGCCAACTTAAATACTGGTCTCTTTGTGGAGATGTTTTTCAGATGTATTTGCAGCAAATGTTAGCCAACTAAAATGTAAAGAAAACTAAGGTATAGCCTCTGGATTGGGATTTTGCTAAAAACCAGTAAACCCCCCCAAACATTTTGTAGTACAGATAGTCCATATTCATGGTAACTTTTGGGAATCTCAAAAATGTTTGTTTGTCCCAGTGGGAGACACTAACACCAAGTCTAAGTCTGTTGCTGAACCTAAAAATGAATGTATTGGATGTAATCCATGTTAGTACTTTAGTAGTGAGGATTTTGCAGAAGGTGATAAAGAAACTTTGGGAAACTGTTCTTCATCTTTGTCAAGAAATGGGAAAGTCATTCTCTTTTTTCCTAATTAGTCCCCTGACAAGAGTCCTTCATGGCATTGTGAAAGACTATGGGAAGTCGTCTTTGTGGAAGAGAAATTATATATTTTCCATGGTTAGTCTCCTTCTGTTTCTGAATGTCATACTTTGTGACTGTGTCACTTTGTAATACATGGTTATGTCTTACTAAGTATTTCCTCTGAGGGACAACTTACACTTACTCTGAATAACAATTTGCAGGACAGGTAGTGCTGTGTTAGCTGGTTTGGGAATCTGTCTGTATGCTCCCAGTAGGAGTCTTGGATGGAATAAGCAGCTTGTGGTTGAGTTTATGCTAATTCACTTCTAGCTTCTTTGAGCATCTGGAGTTGTTGGTCTTGGTCCTGTTCCTCATAGAATGGTTTGGGTTGGAAGGGACCTTAAAGATCATCTAGCCTCAACCTCCCTGCCATGGGCAGGAACACTCTCCATTAGCCCAGGTTGCCCAAAGCCCCATCCAACCTGGCCTTGAACACTGCTAGGGAGGGGGCAGCCACAGCTTCTCTGGGCAGCCTGTGCCAGGGCCTCACCACCCTCTCAAGGAAGAATTTCTTCCTGATACTTAAATCTACCCTCTTTAGTTTAAAGCCATTATGCCTTGTCCTGTCAGTACAGGCCCTTGTAAGCAGTCCCTCTCCAGCTTTCCTGTAGGCCCCTTCGAGTACTGGCAGGCTGCTCTAAGGTCTCCTCAGAGCCTTCTCTTTTCCAGGCTGAACAAGCCCAACTCTCTGGGACAGTCTTCAGTAGGAGAGATGCTCCAGCCCTCTGATCATCATCATGGCCCTCCTCTGGAGAGGAGTTGGAGACAGTACTCCAGATGGGGTCCCATGAGACTAGAGTGGTACAATCACCTCCCTTGACCTGCTGGTCATGCTGCTTTTAATGTAGCCAAGGATACCCAGCACACTGCTTGGTTGTGTTGAACTTCTCATCCACTGATACCCCCAAGTCCTCCTCAGGGCTGTTTTCTGCCCAGCCTGTAGGTGTGCTTGGGATTGCCCTGACCCAGGTGCAGGACCTTGCATTTTGCCTTGTTGAACTTCATGGGATTCATGTGGGTCTCAAGCCTGTAGTGGTCCCTCTGGATGGCATCCTTTCCCTCCAGAGTGTTGACTGCACCACACAGGCTGGTGTCTTTGGCTTAAGTGTGTACTTAATATTCTTTCCTGTTG
This sequence comes from Zapornia atra, assembly GCA_013400835.1. NCBI lineage: Eukaryota > Metazoa > Chordata > Aves > Gruiformes > Rallidae > Zapornia > Zapornia atra. Next base: position 211,007 of record VZTU01002583.1, on the reverse strand, counting down.
GGGAATGGTGCTGCTAAAGCGGTTTGGCCGGGGTAAAGGCACTGGCGCGGTGTTATTTGGTAGCGGCACTGCCGAGGTGGCGTGGGTCCGGACCGGGGGGGATCGGTCTGTCTCGCGAGATGAGACTTCGGACATGCCTGGCGAGAAGCACGGACACGATCCCTTGGCGGGAACCGTGTACTCGGCTACCTGCCAAGAAGCACTCACGCCCCTACCTGGCGGGAAAAACGTGAGCTACCAGCTGCCGGGGGGTGGGCCCGTAGGTGTCGCCCTTGGGACCTCGACCAACCCTGCCGCGGTTGCCGGGGAGCTCCGGCCAATCAGAACGCGAGTTCGGGAACCGCAAATGTATAAAGTTGCGCAGTTCGGGCAATAAATTGAACATTGCTTTATCACTCATATTGAGTTGATCGCGTGTTCCTCCGCCGTCTCGCAATACTTTCCCTCCTTTTTTTCCTCTACCATCCTCAGTATTGTACCCTTGCCTGAGCTGTTTAACTTACCAATTAATCAGGAAAAAAGAAATCTTTTTAGGGAGGAGGAGATATTTTTAGGAAATGGAAATAATTAGTTTCTGGTGGGATCTGGAGCCAGTACAAAAGGGATAGGCAGAACTGCCCAGCAGGGAGTAGCTGGGCAGTGAGTCTGTTCCCCTCATGATGGGAGCAAGCTGTTGAGTTTAGTGTCTTGCATCCCTTCTGCCTCATTCTTTTAAGTTCACTCATATTTGGTACGCTTGCAGACTCACAGCAGTGCTACTGTGGAGCTGTCTCAAGCAAGCAAGTAGAACATTTACATGGAAAAAAAGTCACTTTTTTGACATACAAATATGGGCATACAGGGAAGTAAAACTTGAAATGCACGTTTTTCTGTGCAACCATAGTGCACTGCTGAGTTTTATATGGTACATCTAGTAGTTAAGTGGCTTACTAAAAAAAACTCTTCTGCATCTACTGCTGTCCAACAGTTTTAATTTGTGTCTTTTTGTTCAGAGACTGACATGTTTCTCTCTGTCAGTCCAATAAAAAGGCATGCTTCAAATTCAAGTGGTTTCTCCCCTGAGTGACCTATTTGTAGCTAGTCTTTTCTTATGCTGTCTTTCTGCTAGGCTGTCTCATCAGTACGAATTGCAGCAGATCAGCAGCTCTACCTGTGGCATAAGGTAAAGGGATAAATAACTCTGAGACTTTCTCAGCTGTGTCTGTGGCTTTAATAAAAGGAGGCAGAGTTCCTACTGCTTAGTTTATGCTGGCTCTAGTATTTGTCTGATCATCCAGTAAATTGATTCAGCTTGCTAAATGACCAGAGACTAATCTGGCAAAAAGTCTGTGTTTTGGGCTTTTGTTTTGTGCTCGTTTTTGCTTTGGTTCATAGGCTGAATTGACTTGCTTTCTGATCGAAGGGGTTGGTAGAGAGGGGAAGAAGAGATGAGACAGTTTCCTGCTTGTCATGTGGTAAACCATGTAATTCAGCTCATCTGTGAAGCAAAAGGCTGGAAAGCCGCAGCCAGAGCTGCTCTGACTGCTGGGTACTGGTTGGGTCAGGCTCCACCAGCTGAGCTCAACAAAAGGACTGTCGAGTGCCAGGAGGGTAGGAGGCTGGGTCTGGCTGGCAGGCTGACTTAGATGGCTGTGGAGCTGGTCAGAGAAGATGAACAAAATGAACACGGTAGTGCTGTGTTCCATTGTACAGTAGTCTGTTGGGTTTGTGGCAGTTACTCTAAGCGTTTTCACTTATGCTGGTAGGTTTCCATACATCAAACCTGAAACCTGGCAGTGCTTATGAGCTCTCAAGACCAGATTCTAGGTTATGTGTGTGTTATGATGCATCTACTCTGTGCAAATATTCTAGCTCTTCCTTTAGTGATGGCAGGCCTCAGTGGGGCTTGATGGCTCTTCACAGTTGAGTTGACTCCATATAGGACATGTGCATCAAATACTTCCAGAGTATTCTAGACCTGCTACTGAACTGGAGTAGTGTGTTTTGGTTGGTTTGGGTTTTCTTCTTCCTGTTCTACCATTGTTTCTGGAAGAGTTGTTAGTCATGGCTAGTGCTCTACCTCAATATTTTTATAACCTGGATGTTCTCTGATACCCTCAGATTGATAGTATTTTATTGATCTAAGGCCTCCAGAGGGATTTGTGACTGCTTGTGCAAATGTTCTTGGAAGATACTAAGACAGCTGGGGATTGTTGTATGTGATGGGACTGGCTTACCTCATTTTGATGCTGTACCATAAAGACTTACAGTAACTGTGATTGGTTTTAACACTTCCTCCTCCCTTCAGCATTTTCCTCACAATGCTGCTGAAGAGTATTCAAGTTTACTGACTCCAGTAAGGCTTTGAGATGAGAATTTTGATGGTTGGCTCTAGCATACCTGTAGATAGCACTCGTAAATGCTTGAGAACTTTATTTCTGTAGATTAAATTTCATATTTGAATTCAAATCTTGAATGCTAACAACTGCTTTGCTTTCCTATGATTTGACAAGCCAGGAAACATAAGGGTTTGTAGCTGCTTTGCAAAAGGTACCAAACCCTGCATACAACTGTAACTGCAAATGTATTGGTGGTGAGGTAGTCAGCTACTCTTTATTTATGCAACAAAAGGAAATTGTAAATATTCTACCAGAAGTAGAGAATTGCACATTCGAATCCATCCTTGTAATTTCAGGGGACTTAAAAATACAATCAGTGGGCTTGGCAGATGGCCAAAGGCCCAGGCGGCTTCGGGCACCCTTCCAGCTGCTAATGGAGTGTGGATCCTGATTAAATTTAACTGTGGCCTCTGAGCCTTGGTCTGCGTGTTTCTGTATGTGTTAAAATGTATGTTTCTCTAACAATTAATGTTTCATTTAAAATTTTATTTTAACACTGAGGCAGCTGTACAGTATCCTCCTGACACGGATCTCTCCTACGTGTTTTAAGCACAGTAATGACTGAAACACCAGTGTGGTGTGAGCAAGTCTGCAAGAGGCTGCAGTCCACCACATCATGCTTTCTAGGGCTCTGCTATAAAAGCTAGGTGTACTAAAAGCTTTAAGATGTTGCTATGTTGGCAGCCTCACATCCTCCCAAGAGACACTGCTTGCATTAGTTATGAAGTCTGTTGTTGCAATAACTGGTTAAAAAAATTAAACATCTAATATAGTGGGGTTGAGGTGTGGTGGATGGGGCATTGATGAGTCTTTAAGCTTGTAGATTGGACACAAGCCTGCTGGATCAGTTGCCTGTTTATCTGTTTTGCAACAGCTGAAATGGTTGTAAAGAGATGGAATGCTAGGGTGATCCCTCACAAAATGCGTTGGTGTAGGGAAAAGCATATTAAAGCAAGGTGGTAGGATGAAGTTACTCTTCTAATTTAATTTGGAAGAAATAGAAAAATTCTTAAACTTCAATCCTTAAAGAATGGATGAATAAGAAGTGCTAGGCCAATGTCAAAGAAAAGTGCAGCTCTGCAAGTGCATTCCTGTTAAAATACTTACAAATGCTTTTTTACTTTTGATACCAGAACTAGTTTGGAAGAAGATGAAAGTAGCTTACTCTAGCATATGAATGCATGCTCGTGTGATCATTTGGAGTAGCTGGTTGTCTGTTGGAATTGTTCATCTTTCTACCTAGATTATCCTTATCAGGTTGGGGTTTTCTTTGCATTAGCAATTCATCAGTTCAAGGAGTTAATCTAATTGACTTCAGGAGTGGTTAAAAGTGAAGTAATACTTTCTCTGGAAAACATCCTGGATAACTGATGCAAAACCAGAACTGCGTAAGTGTCTACAAAAATGAGTGTCTACATCTCAGTAAACTTAAAAGAATTGTGGATGAGAAGCCTTCAAATAAGGCTGTACCTTTAAAGGGAATAGAAGTTGCCCATCTGAATGATTTGAGAAACTCTTTAGGTTCCTGCTTAGGTACTTTTTGTTCCAAATTATCAATATATATCATCATATGATACAGTGACATAACTGCACTGATGTCATATAGATAGGTTTTAGCGTCTTTGAACTGCCCTTGTTGTTCCTTCAGTACTGTTAAGCTTGGCAAGAAAATTGGTGATGTTTCATGTACTGTGCTGCTATAGAGGCTATGCATTTTAGATAATGATTTTTTAGTTATGGAAAAAATGATGGGTCTGACTAATTACTTCAACACTCTCCCCTCCTCACCTGTCTTACTTTTGATTTTTGCAGCAGTTTCGTTAGCTTACAAATTGTTGGGACTGAACAGGCAGAAGTCTGTGTGTGGTAAGGCTTCCAAGTTCCTGAACTACATGGTGTTTCTAATGAGACTCCAGTGATGCTTACCACACTGTACTTTTACATAAGACTCCTCCTGGGTCTTTGTGTATTTTTTTTTTAAGCTGAAGAAGTGAACCAAGACTGTATAGTCACAGGAGTTGTGTGCAGAATAGTACCTGGCCTCTTACAGAAATGGAAATGTGTATTGTGCAGGGAAGCTAGAAAAATTAAATCATCTTGTGACTAAGGCAGTTAAAGGTAAAGGAGGTAAAACTAAGGAGCTGTGTTCTGACCTTACTGAAAAAAATGTAAGATTGACTTGTTACTGTGATGTGGTGAGCATTAGGGATGCATTTATTTCAGTGTGTTCTAAAGCCAGTGTTCCACTTCTAGTCTGAAGAAATACTGAATACTTGAAAGTCAAGTGTGAGTGTCAGTTGGATGTTAAATATGTCAAATAGTAAAATCAGTATTTTAAACACTGTGGCTTTGGGGTAAGAATAAAGAAATGAAATCATCAAATTTATTTTTAGTATTTCTGAACCTGCCTTGTGGGTAAATCAAGGGCCTGCCTTCACACTCTGGAGCTACAAGGTAAACTGTTTGGAAGTGCATTAGCCTCATTCTGAGCACTGTTATTCTAGGAACTGATGAGAAGACTAATTCTATAGCTAATGCAAACTTAATGTTATGAATATCCATAATTTACACCATATCTTCTGTATAAGAAATGATGCACAGTCTTCAGCCTGTGGGAGGGAAAATGATGAAAGTTAAGACTGCATGAGAGTGTTCAGGTCTTTCTAGTTCTTGTCGACTTTAACTGTTGCTGATCAGCACACATTTTGGTTTATAATTTGAATGTGAATTTATAGCTTTTCTTATGTAAAGGGCTTCTATAAAAGATGATAGTTACTTGTCACTACAATGTTTTTGCATATATACATGAAAGAACACCTGGAACTGGGTGAAAGAACAGTTGTTCTTGTATGTAGCTGCATTAACTTTTTTGAGGAGGGTTTCACCTACTTGTCAAATTGGAACTGACTCTTTTAAAGCTGTTGTGATGTGTCAAGAAAATCTAGCAGGTCCCAGACTGTGACACAAAGCAATCCTGTGCTAAGCTAGTGTTGTGAAAGAACAGCAAGCATGCATTTACAATAATTTAGTTCTTAACTAAGTGCAGTTTCTTAACGTGTATGTGATAATTAAGGTGGCTTTTCTTTGTTGTCAAATCCTGAATTTAACTCCCGTTTTGCAACATTACTTGGCAAGTCTTCTCCCCTCCCCATTAGAGCTCTAACCTAAAAAATTGTTCGACAGTTCTCCAAGATAGCAATTACTTCAGCTTGTGAAGCATCTTCTGTTCTTCATGTTCTACCTTCAGATAGACCTGCAAAGGGATTTTCTCCAATGCACTTATAGTCCACTACTGTTTGGAAGACCAGTAGCTTTCATGAAGAAGGGAAATTGGTTGGCTCCGCTCCTTCCTCTCTCAAAACAGCACCAAAAAGAACAGTATTGTGCCCAGTACCCAGTCTGGTTTCTGCTTTTCCTTACTATGTAAATCACTGGTGTGGGGGTGGGGGTGTTACCAACTTATTTACAGTGGTAGCTGGAGGAAGGAAACTGAAGAAGTGCCTTCAAAGTGTGGATATTTCCAGCTTGCTGTATTTTAGAAAGTTAAGTTGCCTTTTGCCTGATCAGAGCATTCATGTTTTAAAGGACGCTTACATCAGTAAGGAAATAGTTGCAGTAAGGTGAAGCTGAGGATGGAAAATACGTGAGAGGAAGATGATACTCTGCAGCAAGTGGCCTAATGTCTGTGGTTTCCTTATGTGGAGCTGGCTATTCTTACTCAAAGTTATGTAAACTTAAACACGATGTGATAAGTAAGTGCCTGTTTTCCTGGGCTTACAGAGGTGACTTCAGACTCTAAAAGCAAATAAGCCAAAAACCCCCATACTTAAACCATGACTTTTTTTTAGCTGTGGCAGTTGGGTTCCTAATGCACATGTTCTGCAAAGGTTGGAGTTTTTCTTTTCTGTTGGGATCTGTAGGTCTCTGCAGATATTTCACTTGAGAAGGTCATTGCATCTAGTTGTGTTGAAATAAACATTGTTATGCACATGAGGCTTTGGCTTGAGGAGTTGAAGTAGGTGCCTTGATCCCATAAAACTTACTGAAAATACATTTCTCCTTGCTGTGATGTGTGTGGAACATGCAGTCAAAAGTAATATTTGCTTTATAAGGCATCTTAAGACTTTTTATAAATAAAGAACTCTTTACAAGAACTACATGGGAAAATGAAAATTACTCTCCCTGATGTAGCTGTAACACTCTTTGTATTACATGAATTATCCAGGCTAATACATAGCAGTGCCACCTATATCCAAAGTGCTTAGTGCCTGTTGCTCATGACCAGTTACTCAGTGCATGTATCTGACCAAAACAAAAATATTAAATAACTTGCATGTTGCCAGTTTTAGTCCTGAAACAGCTTCATATTTAACTAAATTACTGGTTTGTGCAATATGTCCACAGATGAATTTGAAGCATGTAAAGTAATCCATTTTAAGTGGTGTCAGCAAAAATTCCTGAGGTGCATGATGGCCTCAGCTGCAAAATTGTGTATATGGGACAATAAGTATGAAAGGATCAGGTTAAATATAAGCAGGTACTAATTCCTTTAGGAAGCACTTCAGTTCACAGTATCTGTAAATCTGATCTGCAGACATAAGTACAGCCAGTGTCTGCTGCAGATAGTGTGAAGTCTGTTCCCTCCTGGACTTCTCATCAGTTTAAACAAAGATCCTTACTCCCTTAATTTTTAACTTTATTTATGGAGCAGCTGCCTGCTATTGTATGATGCTGAGACTGAGTTGTCTTCACTTGAGGCTTGACTAATGAACACATGGCTGTGAAGTGAGGAGCTGTTGGATGGGGCCCTGGGCAACCTTGTGTAAATCCAGGCCTGGAGGTTGGTGGCCCTGCCTGTGGCAGGGGGGTTGGAGCTCTATGATCCTTGGGATCCCTTCCAACCCAGACCATTCTATGATTCTAGGGTCAGTGGTGCCCTGGTCAGTAGAAGGGGATACCATTAGAAGCTAGATATGATGTGGGTCTTGGGAGGTGCAGAGTGTTGGGTGCAAGTGGTTTGACAGCAGTACTTGATTATCAACCAGTCATTAATATAAGCAGTTCACCTCAGATTGAGTTGCTATGCACTGGTTGCTTCTAGTGCAAGCTATTGGATGTAACACTAGCTCTGGTATTTTCCTGCTGTGTTGTGGCCTCCAGGGTTTGTTTGGGTTTTTTCTGTGGTGTTGGGGTGTGTTGGTTTGGTGTTTTTATTAGTGCCCAGACATACCAGTTACCAAAAAGAGGAGGTGTTTTTCATGCTTTTATTTCAGAAGGTTAAAAGAATGGTCTGTTCACCTGCTTTTGATTGATATACTCAGACATACCTAACTTCATATTTTAAACCTTTTTATAATTATGAAGGAATCTCTCCAAAAAGCAGAAAGCTCAGCTGCCCCCCCCCCCTTCTGCACACTTGTCATATGTGTAACTTTGTGCATGAAGATGATTCCTCAATGCATTTGCCTCTCTCTAGACTCTGCTTTTGCTCTGCTTTTACTGACTTTAACTTCCTCCAAAGCTGCATCTTTAACAAAGGGGGAAATAGGGTAGCTTGGTCACTTCAGAGGAGCAGGTCAGGTTTTCAGTTAGTGAAACATCATGTGTGTTTATCAACTGCTCGCTTAACCTGTATGCTCTTCTGAAGACATTCTTTCCATTCACCTACAAAGGAATTTAATCTTCCCTTCCTCCCTAAACTCCAGTACTGCTCCAGATTGAAAAGCTGGAGGGGGACAGTTTACAAGGGCATGTAGTAACAGGACAAGGAGTAATAGCCTTTAGCTGAGGAAGCAGAGATTTAGGTGAGATACTAGGAAGAATTGGGCTCTGGCACAGGTTGCCCAGAGAAGCTGTGGTTGCCCCCTCCCTGGCAGTGTTCAAGGCCAGGCTGGATGGGGCTTTGGGCAACCTGGTCTGGTGGAGGGTGTCCCTGCCCATGGCAGGGTGTTGGGACTAGATGATCTTTAAAGTTCCTTTCATCCTGAACCCTTCTGTGATTCCGATTTTTGGAGTCCTCATATACTTGAAATGGAAAATACATGCTAGTAGTGCTGCATCTCATCCCACAGCTGTGAATTCATCAGTATTTGAACACTGTGACATGCATTTAGCCTATCTGCAAAAACTTTTAAAAATAAATGTCATAGCATTGAGCTAATGTTTGTAAATATCTTTTGAGGACCAATGCACTGTTTCATCCTGTCATAGCTCTGAAAACATGTTTTCCAGATCACTCTTGTTTCTGTATAAACCCTTCTGAAGCCTTGTAAACCTAACCTCCATTTAGCATGTGTGATCGATGTAAAGGTGCTGTCTGTTCAGAGAGATTAACAAGTAACAAACTGCTGCCTTGCACTTGTTTCCTGTAACAGTCTGGGTTTGTAAACAAAATGATGTTCTTGTTTGTGAATGGTTTTGTGTAGTTTGTCAATAATCCACGTGGACCTGGTCTGTAATGGTATGTCAGCTGGTTTGAATTTATTGACTTCTATTGAACTGCTCCACAATCTTGATTATGGAGTTGTGGGGTTTTGGGGGGTGCTTGTTCAGGTTTAATTCATGTATAAATCACTTATGTGGAAATGGGGTTGATTTCAGTGCTGATATTTTACTGTGAGGGTTTGGTGAACAAATCAAGTTCAGCTACCACTTGATATGTAGAAAGAAACAAACCTCCCTCCAGTTAAATAAAGCAATCTGGCAGTGATTTAAGAAAGCTATAAATCTAACTTTATCAAATCCATCATTTCTGCCTTTGGAATGAGGCTGAGGCATATAATTTTAAAGAGTTAATGGAAGTGTCTGTGTAACACAAGTACTGTGGAGTGGATGAGCTGTGCTTATCACACAGCATTGCTCAAAGAAATGGTAGGTGAAAGTCAACTAGTTTGATTTACAAAAGATTAAATATTCCTTTAAAGAATACAAACAGATGTATCAAAGCCTACCTCATTCAAAGACATGCTATTAAAAAGTTGGTTGGGGGAGGAGGCTTCTTGAAAAGAAAGTAATGAGACAGCTCTGGAGACCTGAATCTCTCAAGGTGACATGGAGTGTAGTGTAGGAGTTGAAGATACAGGACATGGAGATTGTATCTGAAGCCAGTGCCAGTGTGTGCCATCCAGCAAGAGAATTACAACATGGCAAAAGAAAGCTGGAGAGAATGGAGGAGGCACCTGAAAGCAAGACAGCTGCTTACAAAAAAGCATTTTGAGGTGATCCCTCATCCAGAGCTTTCAAAGAAGCTAGTACCAGTAAAAAGGGAAGGTCTTTGTGTAGATAAATAATTCTATCATAAAGAACATAAGGCAGAAGTAAATGCTTGGCTGTATTGTTAGAGAAAGTCACTTCAAGGCAGGACAGATTACTGGGAGAATCTAATTGGAAGAGCCCTGGTGAGCAGTGGGGAAGAAAGCTTGCTGATCCTAAATTGTTGAGATACAACTGCAAAGCTCCACTGAACTCAAGTGACTGAATTTCCAGTGCTGTCACTTGTCAGAGTAGCTACCTGAAAGCAAGGCATTGAGTGTGACAGCCTCTGTTTTGCATGTAAAGTGATGTAAACTGGCCATCATCATTTAGGAATAAGGTCTTAGTAGTATGTCAGCATTCAGTTGGAGCCAAACAAGCAATTGTTGTGAGTCAGTAGAAAAGGAATAGAGTAAACCAGGAGATGCCCTTGTGATGCAGGGTAAATCCAGCTTGCATCCCTGGTTGGAATGTGATGTGTAGTCCTTTCCTGCCACGAGGTTTAGTAGAGCTTAAAGCTCAGTTCAGAGCAGTAAGGATGATCAAAGATACAGAACAACTTTTGATTTCACAAATTGACTAAGAATCAAGACTTCTCATGCTGGAAAAAGGTGACTGAAGGAGATAAGAGAAGTCAGAAAATCGTAAGTTAAACTTAAAAGTGGGTAGGAATTTGTCTTTTTCCATGAAAGACTTAGAAGCCAGGTTCAAAACAACCAGGTGGTTTTTTTATGCAGCAAGTAGGCAAAGTCATTGCTAAAACAATACTGTGGATACTAAACATTCACATAAATTCAAGGTTAAATGGATGAGTGTTAGTAAGACTGTCCCATCGTGTGCTAGAAGATGCATAAAAGCTGTCTTGCACTTTGTGGAAGCATGTGGAAGCTTCACATGTGTTTGGTTCTTGCCCTGCTCCTTGGGGTATTTATTTACAGTCCCTGACATGGTGAATCTGGGCTCTGTGGACTTCCACTTGAACCACAGTATCTGCTCTTACATTTTGTTCCTGTGCAGTGTCACCTTGTGTTGTATCTCAAACAGGGCTGCTGAGGTCAACTGGGAGATTGTATCATTCAGTGCTCAGTAACTCTGAGCTGTTTTTGCTTTCAACAGTAGATACAGAATAACTTTTATAGAATCTTGTGCCTTTGCACTAATTTATCTAAAAATTATTAAATATGATTCTCAATGTGATTTTTAGGAGAGATGCAAATTGGAGTTTTTAGAGCATGTAAGATAAGCTAACAATCTTTAGTCTTGGATCACAAATCATTATGACGTGCTACGGACTGGCTGTCTACATGGCAAGAGCAGCTTTGTTTTAAACTACCAAGGTTTAGATAGCTTAGGTGATAGACATCTGTTTTCTCAATGAGAAGTTACTGCCATTCCAGCTAAAAATTAATGTGCTTTCTGTATTACTACTTGAGCTTCTTACAGCACAGTAGTAAATTAAATTCTAAGGAATTTGCTGTAGTGAATTTGAAACCAATCCAAATGCAGTTCCACCTTTGTTTTAATTGTTTTCTTTTGCTTGCCTTAAAGACTTTCCTGGCTATTCCTATTTGGTTATGCATTTCATATTTGTTGTTAAAATAGTCTAAATAAATGCTACTGATAGAGAAATGTTGCAATATGTAATTACTTGTATGAGTTTGTACACAGGGTGCTACCTTAACTTCTCCTTCATCAGCACAACCCGTGAGACTGCAATCAGTTTTGTTAGACACTGCACAAAAGGTTCATCACTGCAAGGAAGGGAAGCAACTGATAATCAAGACCTGTGTTTAGTCTTTGCTTTACCATCTAATTGTGGTGCTTTCTGCTGTCCAATCAGAATGACGAACCTCACTTTCCCTTGTAAAATTGCAGGCGGAGGGAAAGCTCTGTGGAAGAGTTGATTGTAAGAAGTATATCTTGCCCTTGTCTTTGACACATCACCTCAACTAAAATTAAAGATGGTTTCTCAGCAGGTGGGTTAATAGCTTGCTTTAAATACAGGACTTTTACAGTTGTCAAATTTCAAGTGTGGTGTCATTCAGCAGTGACTGGGACCTTGCTTACATGGACCACTGGCTTTGCTGCTGTGTTAGAGGAGGAGGAGATGAAGCTGAAAATGTGACTAAAATCTGGTCTTACATGGAGTGATACCATCACTGCTTGCTTTGTGTGTTAAGAAATGTGTAAGAATGAGCTGCAAATTTAATTTTTTCCTACAGCTTTTAGCTGAGGAGATGAATAAAGTACAAAATTATGAGAAGTGACCTTTCATCTAAGTCCAAAGCTGACACTTGTTCCATTTGAGTTGTAATGAAAAATGTAAGGCTGAAGTGAAATAAAGGAATTGCAATGAGTGGTCAGAGGTGAACACTATGTAATCTTTTTACACTATCTAATAAAACCAGTAGAACTGCTTTGATGCTATTACTTAGGCTTTAACAGGATCTGAGCAGAGTTACTAATCTGACTTTTATGACATAAAACATCAAGATATTCAAGTAATTAGTGATTGCTTACCTAATTATCTATAATGTGATGTGTGTAGTTAAAGGCTTCTTGTTCAGTGTACTCTTCTTATTGTGAAAGTTTTTTTTATTGATTGAATATTTTAATAAAGTTCATGCTGCCCTGTGAAAACCTTGTTTACATGCCTTGTGTTTATGTTCATGGTTAACTTGAAGTCTTTGAATAATTTGTGAACAGATTCTGTAGCCCTCTTGTCATAAAGCACAACCCATGCTCAGTAAGACTGTTGCTGAAGTTGCTCAGTTAGGTTGAGCTTATAGGAAAAGCTTAATTGAAAAACTAACAATTGAAATTGCTGGAAGTTAGACATACTTCTCTATATAAAACCTCTCTACCCTCATGGATATTACCATATGTGCTCTCATCGATAAGTAAAGGTTCCTGTCTTCTCTGCAGCCTGTCAATCTAGTTGCTGTGCCTGGGAGAGGATGAAAATACACTTTGTTTTCCTTTGTGGCCCAAAGGAAACTTCCCACTTCTTCTGTGTTTATTATTTATTTGAAATTCAAACATGTTGTGTACACACTGAGGCACAATGATCCTGTCATCTTTGGTTTGCCCTGTAAGTTTGCTTTTTAAGGTCTGTTTCTATGAGCAAGCATTCCATGCCAAAAGTTGTATTGACTGGTCTACGAATTGAAATTGAGATGTAGTGCTTTTACCTTTAGATGATTTGCCTAAAGAAAAGCAAGCAGGTCAAGGAAAATACATCAACTTTTCCTACCTATAATTGAAAAAGGGGGATGTTCCTGGCACATCAAGGCAACCAAAGGAGCTTCTCTGAGCTCCTTGGCATCAGGCTCCACTGATGTAGGCATCGTTGCTTGTGTTCCTTGACGAGATGGTGTCACAGTGTATCACTGAAATGTGAAAAACATTTAGTGGTTCTCAGGAAAAAATACTGTCTGTGGCAGCAGACTTTAATCTATTTTGGGGGCAACCTTTATTGTTCTCTACAACTACCTGAAAGGAGGTTGTAGAGAGATGGGGTTGGTCTCTTCTCCTAGATAACTAGCAACAGGATAAGAGGAAACGGCCTCAAGCTGAGTCAGGAGATGTTTAGTTGGGTATTGGGAAAAAATTCTTCCCTGAAAGAGTGGTCAGGTATTGTAACAGGCTGCCCAGAGTGGTGGTGGAGTCGCCATCCCTGGGGGTTTTCAAAAAAACACACAGACATAGCACTCCAGGACATAGTTTAGTTGACAGAGCAGTAATGGACAGACAGTTGGACTTGATGATCTTAGAGGTATTTTCCAACCTTAAAGCTTCTGAGATTTTTAAGGTGTGGTTTTGGCTCATAATAGGCTTGACCCTTTATCTTACCTCTTAATATGTTATCTTTAAAGCAATTAACTGATGGCTGTACAACACCTTTGCCTGAGAAGGCTGCTGTGTTATATTGTCAGATAACTGTTTTTCTGCTCTTTATAAATAGTTTCAAGGCTTCAAAGTGTGTAAAAGAACCTGGGCTACAGTTCTAACTCCTGTAGTTCACTCATATGCTGTGAAATATCTCGTTAGGTCCACGAACATAACTGTTTATAACCATTTAGATACAGATTTCCACACTGAGTTAAAAAACAAAGGTATGGGATCAATAAGAGCAATATATGTTGTCCTGGGTCAGCAGAAGAAGGTCAGAAGACAGCTGGATTGACTTGCAATCAGGGAAATGAATGCTAAGTGACCTTCCTCCATTTTAAGAGATTGTTAAAGATCTGTAACATTTTTAAGAGACCCTTTGATAGCTTTTGTTGCATGGATTCATTCAGTTATTCCTGCATTACAACTGTAACTGTCAGTTTCTTAAAAAATAATTATTTATATCTATATATCATGAAGTCTGTAGGAGGAAAATCTTTCCCAGGAGATGGGATAGTTAATCTTGTCGTCTTTTAAGTATGCACTGTGAAACAAGTGGCTGTACAGTAGCAGCAAGAAAGGAAGCTATGTTTTCTTCACCCCCACCCCCCCAAAGTGCCAGCACATGTGGGAGAGGAGACTGAAACTGTGAAGCCCTAATACCCCAACCTTCCCTCACACCCTTTTTTTTTTTTTTTTAAGTCTTTTAATTCTAGTACTCTAGTACTCTTACTCTTTGCTTTAAGTGTTTAGAAGAACAGATCAAGAGTGAACTGACATAGTCATCCCCGTAATGTGAACGTGTATAGCTTTAGTTTTCTGTCTTGAATTTTGTGCTCAATGTTACTTTGTAATATTTAAAATTACATCTATTTTACATTTCAAATTTGTGTGTCATGGAAGTAACCTGCAAGCTAATGGAGCAGAATGCATCTGTACTGTTTGCACAGGGAGCACGGGAGTGACGCCAAGCTGGATTGCTAACCAGCCTCATCACGCTTCAAACGTGGCAGGCTCCCCTAAGCTGGTTTAACTCCTTAGAATGGCAGGACATTAGTATCCTGTTTCTCCTCCCTATTTGCAAGTTCAAGCAGCTCATCTGCTACTTGCTGAGTGGGCCGGAAGCAGGGGTGCTGGAGCCTGTGCCTGGCAGCAGGTATGAGGAGGCAGCGGGAACGTCCCTTTTTTGGCACTGCTGGGGCTGTTATATAGGCCCCATAAAATGCAATGAGCCATGTTCTTTAAGTCTTTATGGATTTTCAGGATTTTAGCACCTTCTGAAGCCTGGCTTTAAAACTATTGCTAAAATTTGAAACCAGACACCTATCTTTAAAGTAGTCCCTACTTCCTTCTTCTTTTTCCATGCATAAATGCAAGAGATTGGAAGAGGTAAATGGAGAATGAAATAAAGCCTTGTTGTTGACGTGGAGCAGTGGAAGGAATACCAGATCTGTTTCTGTGGCTAGAGAATCCTATCCAGGTGAAGCTGATCCAGTCACTCGGTAACTGTCAGCCCTGAAAACTGCATTGAACTGCTGTTTGACTTAGTTCTGCTAATTTGAGGGGGAAAAGTTCTTGCACAAATATATTTATCCTAATCAAGAAGTGGTGAAAGGAAACAACTTGTATATATAGTCTTATCTGATGGTTTCTCTAGAAGGAACACAAGCTTGATTTTATTTAACAGCACTAGATTGGGTGGAATGCACTCCCTGGGTAAGGAGGAGATGCTGCAAGACTGATTGTCCAGCAGAACTGACCTCAATAAGGAGCAAGTATTTTTGGACTTAAGAATCATTTTGAGAGCCTTGGAATGAGTCTAAGGAAAGAGAAGGTTGTGCTTCTTCTTCGAGACTTCCTGTGCAAAATTAATCAGAGATGTGCCCACGTATTTATTACTGATGGCTATGTGCTGGGGTGATGGGGGGTGGTGTAGAGAAATGTGCCTTGGTTTCAAAATGACGTGTGTTGAAAATACCTGTTGAAGTGAATCAGAAAGGTCAAGTTAGTCCTAAATTTATTGCTGGCAACAAATCTTTAGAAAAAACTTCAGAATTAATTTCCTGATAAAGCAGGTGAAGGTACTGTCTTCTGTTCCCCCTTGATACATGTACAAATGCATGTGCAGTTACAAGGTTTGAGTCTCACGTTATGCCTACAAATATTTTCACTTTGAGATTTTGTTGAGTTGGGAATTATCCCCTTAATCTTCTGCAGCCCATATCCAGCACTAGCAGCTGTGACTACCCCCAAAAATTGTCTATGTCTTGTTTGTTTTTCCCCTTTCAAAAAACCCAAAACCTAGAGATATAAAATTTTAAAGCTCTGTAATGCCTAGGAACAGTAATTCTTAAAATGCTACTCTTGCAGCTGAGAGGCAGATGTAAGACACAGGTGAGCATTGGTTTCCTGAGGTGCTGATGTAAAGACAAGTCTCTCTTCTGCCCCCATATCCTCCCTCAACAGAAGGTGCCTATCCCCTTTCCCAGATGGGTGAAGCATTCAGATGGTTTCTTTCAGTTTTTGGAGGTTGTATAAATTGCATTTTTGAAATACGTAGGTAACAGTTGCACTCACAGCACAGGGGACTGTGGTGGTTTTGGCCCTAACTAAAGGCCAAATACCCACCAAGCCGCTCGCTCACTCCCCCCTTCAGCCGAAAATGGGGAGAATATATAGATATTGGGAGGCTTAGGACTTGAGATAAGGACAGAGGGATCACTCTCCAATTAGTGCAATGGGCAAAACAGACGCAGCACAGAATAAAGGAAAGAAAAGGTGATTTATTACTACTTACTACAACTACTACACCCCGTGAACCGGAACGAGATAAGCGGCCAGGTCTTAAAGCGCCTTCCCCCCACCCCTCCCTTCTTAGCAAACTTAAAGCTCATCACGATTTTACTCCCTTCTTCCCCCCCAACATGGCGCGGAGAGGGGCAGGGAATATGGGCAGTGGGGTTCAGGCGATCCCACACAAGCTGCTTTTCTTCCCCAGATATTATCACTTCTACTTCCCCCACCCCTCGCCTCTTCGCACTCTTGACTTTCATCACAGATTCGCTCCCTTCTTCCCTCCCGTTCGC
>VZTU01002583.1:89986-194385 GCA_013400835.1 Zapornia atra | reverse complement strand
CCCTCCATAGGGTGCTGACATCAGGGTCCAGACCCCCGGCCTGGTCCCCCGCAAAGTCACAAGTCCCTTGGCAAACCTGCTGAGGCGTGGATCAATCTTCACAGGGCATAGTTGTCTCTGCTCCCCATCCTCATCCATGGGCTTCAGGGGGACACCCGTTTCACCATGGACTCCACCACGAGCTGCAGGGGAAACTTTCTCTTCGCATTCTTCATCCCCCCCCTCCTGTGGGCCTGGCCTTGGTGTCTGTGCAGCTTGTTACATCTTCTCACTCCCGCTCCGGTGGCAAAGTGCGCCTGCCAGCAGTTTTTTTCTCCTATATGTGATTCACAGAGGCGCTATGACCAGCTCTGATAGGCTTGGTCTCAAATTTGGCCTTGACTGTACCAATGTTTTCAAAATATGGGGCTTGCAGAAAGCTGTAACTGCAGCTTACAAAAGCCACTGAAGCAGCACAGTTACACCAAACTGCAACAGGGGCTTTCAACATAGGCAACGAGATAATACGTTAAAAGGTGGCATCTGTTCCACCTGACGTGTGGCTGCACC
The DNA here is from genome assembly GCA_013400835.1 of Zapornia atra. Taxonomy (NCBI): domain Eukaryota; kingdom Metazoa; phylum Chordata; class Aves; order Gruiformes; family Rallidae; genus Zapornia; species Zapornia atra. The sequence continues at coordinate 193,836 of VZTU01002583.1, read as the reverse complement.
AGCAGGTACCCAGCAGAACTGTTTGGCTACTGATGTAAAAACAGCGCAGCAACAAATGATCTACTGCTGCCTTTCTCCTGCCCTTTGCTTCCTCCTCCTCTCTCTTACAAAAACTCTCTCTCCTTCTCTCTCTTACAAAAACTATCTGCCTCCTCCCCTCCAGTCTGTGTATCTAAAGCATAATTTGAGGAAATCTGAGTGATTTCACCGAAAGTTTGGGGAGGAACACGATGGGATGTTTTTCCTTTTCCAGACATCCTTTCCTCTAGAACAAAAAAAGAATAGTAAGCATTAGCATTAGTGTTCTAAGGATCTGAATTAATTCTGTTGTATCTAACAAACTATTGAATGCACAAGGCATGTGTGGGCAGAAGCTTAGTCCTCTTCCTAGCAGAGAGACTGGGATGTGAAAGAGGAAAGAGACTGGAAAATAAAATGGACCCAATTTAAATAAGTGCTGCTTTAAAACCTGGAAGAAAATAATCTTGTTCAAATTCACTTCAGGTTCCTACAAAGCAGCATCAACTGCCCTGTTTCACGTGTGAAGACTGGACGTGAATAGCAGCAATACCGTCAGGTCGGAGGTACATGAAAATAAGACCTGGGGAAGTACTTAAAACTCAGAGGTTGTTTTTATAGCCCATAGAGGTTTGGAGCTATACTTGGGCTTCTTTCTGCAAGTGCGTGGGCTGGATGTTTTAACTTTGCCTTATATAAAGCCAGATGCCAACGGTAATCCTAGAAACTGGAACTTCCCTATATCATACGACTTCTTGTAAATTATCAGGAGTTAGGAACTTTGCACCTATGTTGCTGCACTTTAAAATTAAATAGTAATGAATTTTCATACGTTGTGGGAGCAAGTAAGGCTTTTATGCAGTACATGTCGCTATTGTGGGTGCTTTCTTTAGATCTTTGTAATAATGGAAACAATTTTGTTGTCTTGGAAAAAGAATACGTTCTCTTACTTTTTGAAGATGGCAACTCAACCTTTTGCAGCTATACCATTTTAGATACCCATCAAGAGACAATTGCATAAGACAGATGGTTGGGAGTAAGTACTTATGGTAAAACAACAGGGAAGTAAAATGCAGCACACAATGGTTGTCAGTTTGTCATGGATTTGCCTGGATTTGTTTTGGCAGAAGGTGCCAGTGCTGCCTCTGTCTTTCTAGCAACAGTTGTCATCAGCTTAAAAGTGTAGCAGTAGAGTCCAAGCTTTTAGTACTGAAGAATCGTTCTTGAACACATAAATGATCACGTAACTTCATTTTAGAGTAGGAGGATGAAGAGCTTGGTAAGAGCATAAATGTGGCTTATTTTCTGTAATAAATTTAGACTCCCATTTGACACATCTTCACGGTTATTCAATATAAATGCAGTGAGAACTGACGTGACACCAAAAGGTGTACTATGGCTTTCCTATAGGACAAGCTATGGTTCGGTGGAAGCATGGTAGAAAGCATTGTTACGGAATCAGTTATCTACCATGTTATCCAGGTTCTATTTAAATCATTAAGACAAACTGATCCTAATGGAGTTTTGATTCCCACTCTGCCCATTTGCTGATGGGTTTGGGAACACAAGGGACTTGATTTTCCTCCTATCTCAACATAAAAATGTTTTTCGACACTACCTTCTCATTGCAGGTCTGGTCTGGACCCAGAACTTGGACTGCAAAAGCAGTGTGGCTTGGATGTGGGATTGCTTTATTTAAAGTAGAGATGTGAAGATAGACCCTGCTACACATCCTCTTTAGATGCCACCTGCCTTTGGAAAGTAGGCTCTCAACTCCAGACTCTTAGACCTAGTGCTCACCAGAGCTCTCCACCTCGGCATGTGATTTTCTCCTTGTTCTTTAGGAAGTGTATGGTTGAAGAAGAAAAAAATTGCTTAGAGCTTTAAGAATAATATTTTTTTGGAGAAGACAGTGCTCTTTAGGAGGTGCCAATGAAGGCATCACCTGATGCCCTCACCCCAGTCAGTTAAGCAAGCAGTCATCTCTTGTATATATAATATGGTTAAAAACCCATTTTAATTTTTTTAATTAACTGTCTTAATAGGCAACACAGGCACAGTCTTTTTCTGAAGTTGAAAGTGTTGGTGTCAGTAGCTACAGTAGTTTAAATTTGAAAGTATTGTATGTTTATTCAGATTTTAAAGGTCAGAGTAAGAACTCATTTGTATTAAGTATTTTTGTCCAAACTGTAGACAATTACAACAGGCCCCGGAAAAGACCGATTTTGTGGGTGTTGAGATTACTTTTTTTTTTTAAGCTTATTTAGCTAGGTAATTTAAGGTTGCAAGAGTTTTTCTTTCTTGCTCCACACTTGAATAAAACTGAGGTATGAGAGAGTGAAATATGCTACCTCAAAAATCCAGGAAGACAGTGATTAAAAGCAATCAGGTTGGATAACAAAACACAGATAACTTAAAAAAGCAGGTTTGCTAAAATTGTTATGGTCAAAGCTGTTTAAGTAGTTATCTTTATCTGGTATTAATTTTTAAGCTACCTTATTTTTTCAGTATGTTATACAAATTCTGAATTAAAAAGCACTACCTTTTTGGTGAATAATTGTGAACCATCATTTTCAATATTCTGAAAAGCCAGGGAAGTCTTTCTGTGCTCCAAAGAGTTTTGTGTGTGCCTGTATGCACCCTATTACACAGTTGTAAAAAAAACCCAAAAACCTTATTTTATTGAAGAGCATATTTAGTCACTGGTAAGTGAAAGCAATGGTTAAAGCTCAAGCAATTAATATGCATTACATAAAGCAGGTGATTTTTGACGTAGGTAATGCATCCCTTCATGTTGGACCTGTGGTCTTTTTTTCTCCCCAATGTTGTTTTACCCCACAGAAGTTTTCTGTTCTGAAACAGGCTCATCCTCTTATCTGTTTTATTACTGAACAACAAGCTTCAGACCTTCAGATGGTTAGTTCTGATATCCCAAATATGGTTTTCAGATTGAAATAGTGTGTGTATATACTATGGGGATTTAGATGTAGAGGCAAAAGGAGATAAAATAATGCCTGTTGTGTTTTCTGTCCCCTTCCTGCAGCAAAACTAGACCGCAGAAAAGCTTGAATATATCTTAGAGACTTAATCCTTTAAGCTCATCTAGGCATGAACTCTCTGGTCATTTGAAAAAGCTGTGGAATTGTAGTTTTATAACATAAAGATGGGTATAAATGCAGTACAAATGGAAATGTGCGTGGTAAGGATCGTAGAAGACTTCAGAGTGAAGGGTTAAAAAGAAAAAAAGACCTGTGATAACCAAGCACACCATTCCCAGCTGTAAAATCTGAGGAATGTGTTGTTTATGTCAAGACCAAAAGGCTAAAACAAGAAGGCCCTGTAGACTGGCTGCCAGAAGGCGCTGCATCCCAGCACCAGGGGAAACAGCAAGCAGCAGTGGAGCTGCTGAACGTGCCCTGTGCTCTCCCTGCTCCTTTTAGCTGGGGGAAACCACATCACACCACGCAGCCTGACCCAGCATCTACAGAGACTGAAATGAAGGTGATGTTGAGACAAAAGACCAACCCAGTATCAATCAGTAGCTCCTAAGGGAGATTTAAAAAACCAACCAAACAAACAAAAAAAAACCCCAACAGCTGAAAATTCCAGTTTTTATCACCAGTTTGGGACCCCAAAAATTTCAGGTGGACAAGTCCTCTGTGGCAAAACCATTTGATGGACACAACATCTTGGTACTGGGGATTATGTGGGAGTAAGCAACTGAAATCTGAGGGTGTAAAGGTGTAAAATGAACTGGACTTTTTTCTTTTTTCTTTTTTTCTTTTCTTCCCTCCCCCGTCCTTTTAATCTTACTCTGTCTGTAAAAGCTTGTACTGGGCTGTATGGTGCTAATTTCCCTGCAGAAGCTTTCTGGAAGATGGTGAATGTGTAACTTCTATTTTATTATTGATGACAGACAGAAGTTGTCAGGGAAATGAAAGTTTGTTAAAAATGGGTTGAGACACCCCCACCCTTGTGAAGGGAATAGTAGTACCACGTGTCTTAGGGAATCAAACTTCCTGCAGTCAGCAGGGTAGGTATACAGGAGGATATCTGATAGCACTGTAGGCTTTAGTACACAAAAAAGGAAATTATCTTACATTTTGGGTTCTTTGTCATGCTGATAGTGCTTACTGCAGGGAAGTATGTTTCCTGTGGGAGAGGCTGAGATTTCCTCTGGGACTTATTTAGATACTACTACTGATAACACATTGTCAGTATTCATGACCCTCATTCTTCATGTTACATCTTCTCCACCATCTTCATCTAGGGATGGGCTGTTCTAATGTTCCCCGTGAATCTTCTTGAACTTTCAAAATTTGTCTTAGCAGCACTTACAATGATGAGCTGAGGATAAGTCTGAGGTTAAGAGCGGCTGAGTATGTTAGTTCTGAAAGATCTCTAGAGAACAATTTTCAGCAAAGCATTTGAGGGCTCTTGCATCTTCTCTAAGTGGTATGCTTCTGCTCTCGCAGTTGCAGCATTACATGAGCCTACTGAAAGCACTGATGAACGCCAAGTGGCATAATAAAGATGTGCCAGATGTACTGGCATGTGAAGCTGCCACGTTAAACTGTAAAATAATTGAAATGGGTACAGTAGTTTAAATTTGAAAGTATTGTATGTTTATTCAGATTTTAAAGATCAGAGTAAGAACCTTACTTTCCCAAACCTTAAGAAAAAAATGTTTAAAAAACCCTCTAATATGTGGGGGGAGAAGAGTAGGGAGGGGTGGCTCTTGGTGGACCAGTGAGCAAATGCTAACTGTGGACCTGCCTCTCCAAGACACTACGTGACTGAATAGAAGGACAAGGAGACGGGTGCAGCTTTGTACCTCTTCCTAGGAAATAAACTTTTTTCTTGTGAAAATTAAAGACTTTTCACAATATTAAATTTAAATATTAAATTTAAAAATTCCGTTGAACAAAAAATGCTCATATTAACTATAGCAGAATTGTAAGTATGCAAAGATGGTTGGTGAACATAGCTAATTTTTATCCTTACTGAAAAAAAGAAGGAAAAAAAAATTCCGCAGTTCTGTAGCAAAGCCATCGGACGTTGTTCTGTACAACACTGGGGAAGTTGAGTAGAAATGTTTTGCTTTCAGTTTCCTCATATTTAAGCATTTTTATTGAAGAATCTGAAAGACCACAGAGCTTGTTTATCAAACTATCTGCAACAGGCCCAGGGCTTCATACTGCTGTTGAAAGAATTCATGCTTGAGCAGCAGTTACTTGACACAGATGTTTGGTCTAGCAGTTAAACTGGCCTTCAGGTCCCCGTGCTGCTGCGCGAGCCCAAGTTTAGCCTCTTTACCTAGGGAGAAGGAATTGGTAAGGACTGGTGAATCATGGTGGGGTATCTTAAATTCCCTTAAGCTGTACACTTTAATCCACGTGCATCGGAACCTAAAAAGCCAGAAGGGTTAAGTAGTTTTGGCAGTGCTCGTCAGCCAGGTGTTTCTGAATAGAAATTTTACACTGTAGTGCCAGCATCGTATTTGGTTTTATTTTTTCAGCTGAGTTTTACTGCAAAGTTCTTGTCCATGCAGGGTAGTTCTTATGACAGCATCTGACTCAAAAGTTTGGACTGTGGGTTTTCTTTTTTTCCTGTAAGTAGAAAAGGGTCAGACTGTACCGTGGTTCTATTTAAGATTATAATCACTTTATACTGGAATTTGCCATCTTGGACTAGAGGATTACAGTTCTGTATGGTTGCCCTTAAAGCATTTTTTAATCTAATTTTGTTACTGACTGTTCATAGTGCATGTTTTTGAGCCATTAAAAGGAAGCTGATCTTCACATTCTTACGGTGGACAATTTGGATTAAAAGAATATTGCAGGAGTTTTAACCAGATCATAAATAACAGCTGTAACAACTTTATCTTGCCTACTTTTTAAAATGCTTTTTGCAAGTGATGACTGTTTCGAAAAATATCCTTCTGTGGCAGGAAAATTGGAAGAAATCTAGTTTACAGAACAGCACTTAAATATGTTAATGTGTAAATTGGTCTAGATCCTACGCTTGCTTCTGTAGTGACTGGAAAAAAGAGCCAAAAGCTGGACAAGCCTGACTCTGTTTACACAGCCTCAGCGCGCTGTGTCTGACAGTTAATGACACCATGTTCCTCCCGAGATGGGAATGGCTAGTACAGATCCAGCTACAACAAAAAAACACCCTTGTGCAAGGAGGCAATTGAAGCTTTTCATGAAAGACTTCAATGTGACAATAATTTCCATTGAAATCACATTTTTTTAAGCCCTAAATATTGAAGCCACAGAGGAAGCAATAGTGAGCCAGTTGTAGCATAACCTTTACTCAGCAAGTTAGTTGTTTTTTAGAATACAGCAATTTGTTCACAGGCTTCTGTGGAAACTTTAAAAGCACAGGGAATATGAAATTCAGAGCTAAATAGCTTGTAGTGACTTGAAGCCTAACAGAGGTGGCATGTAACTTCAGCTTCTGCTTGCTTAGTGAATGGATGCTGCCCTTCGAGAGACTCTGTTCGTGTAGCAAGTAACGTGGGTTCCTGCAGCAGGAGCTGACGCTGCTGTGACAGCCTGCATGGGAACGCAGCTGAGGATTTCAGCTTTGTGCAGCGGGCGGTTGCATTGCATCACCTCTCCCCCACCCCGTTTCCACTCTGCCCCTTGAGACACCTCCAGAAAGAAAAGAACAAGCCATTGCCAGATGAGAAACTTGTGGCCCAGACTTTCCTTCATCAAGTAGTCTCTACGCACATGATGTACCACAGTGAGTCAATTTGCAGTCCATGCTCACGCTGGTAGTGGACTGAATTTATGCTCTTTTTCCTGAATATCTATTATGTTAATGATTGTTCTGATACCTGGCTGTGGCTGCGTCGTAACTGCATGTGCAATAAGGTTTTTTCATCCTTTTTAAAGCATCTCAGAGATAGAGATTGCTTAGCAACAAACACCTGTGCAGCTCTCTGTGCTTGAAACAGCATGCAATTCCCACTTTTCTTGTTTCCTTAGGGGTTAAAAATGCTAATTCACCAAATGGTATATCACAGTAATGACGTTTCTCAGCTTTCTCCTTTCTTATGAGGCTTTATCAGTGAAGGGTTTAAAAGCTTTTCTTTCTGTGGGAAGACAGAAAAAAATTCAGTCTGGTAGTTTGCCCAAAGTGTGCTGCTATATTAATGTAATAACTTGTACCAGAAGAAGCATAACCGATGGGTCTTGTTCCTTCTCTTCCTTCCTTTTCATCCTTAGTCACCATATGTCTCTGGCTAGATAATAAAATACGGGATGCAGTCAGGGAGGGGAAGTTTCTTGACTGTGCTTCCCCTCCTTTTTCTCCTTCCCTGCATTATTCACGCACTTGTGTGGCCTCAATGCCTCCTTTCATTTTCTTAACACTTTTGCTTGTTTTGCTTCCATATGTATATAATAGATGTTAACTTATACTGTCTTTAAATATTGAAAAGTTACTTACTAGCCTTAAGAGTTTCGTGAGCCCAAACAAGTTGGATTTGATCTGCGGTGCGGTAGCTGTACTGAAGGAGCTTGAGTTTCAAGATAAAGACTGCTGCCTCCCAAAGATCCATTTAGTCACATTCTGCCAGAAAAAAATGCGTGTTGAGCATGGGGGTGTAAATGAAGGAGGGTACTGTTCCCATTGCTGGCAGTAGATGTTTTAGCAGTGAATTTGCTTTCCTGAGAAGGACCTCCCTCGGTGGCGGTAGCTTGCACTATAGGAGATGTTCCATTGCTTGAGAGTTGAGTCCTCGTACCTTCATCTGATTAATCCTCCAGAAGGTTTTCCCTCCTTTATATTCTATGAAATACTTGAGATAAAGTGGAATTACAATTCACTACACGAGTTTCAATTCACCCATTGCTACTCTTCCACGCACTTGTATTGCAGTCTGTAAGTCAGTTCCTTTTCTGTGCTATAAATTAGTGGTAAATAAAGAAGCTGGTTGCAGAGCATAAGCAGAGCTTCCAAGGACAGGTGGTGGAACGCTGGAGCATGTGGATGCTGCTGTTAGCTGCTAGTGAGCTGTGAAGCTTTAAAGAAAAACAGGCAAGGCACCTTAAAATGGTAATGTTTTGCATTATTCCATGGAAGTGTTTGGAAAATGTGATGGTTTGATCAAGCACCAGAGTACAGAAAACACCTCTCTCTTTATGAGTTGAAGAATGTAACAAAAATAGCAAATTCAGTAGCGTCAATGAAGAAATCCTCTGCAAGCACAGTCATCTCCCTAAAGAAACATGGAGTCACTCCTGTTGCATTATCTAGCTCTTAAATTATGTGCATCCTTGTAGGAGAAGCACCTACAGCTCATCTGACAACAAGTGGTTAGCAGTGGCATAGATCTTCGGATGTCTCTCATGCTGTCCGCTGACCACAGTTGGTGTGAAACACAGCAGAGATTCTTGTGCTATCCTGGGATCTCTGCAGCCCAAGGTCAGACCGAGGGGAAGGAAAAACGCCTGTTATCATTCTGGCATCATGCAGTAGCTGATCAGAGCAGGACAGTCTGCTTCTGTCAGCCTAAGGGTGTCTCCAGTACTTACAAAGATGCAGTGTCCTTTTTTTTTTTTTTAAGGTAACTTCTGAATATTGTCATTGTCCTTGCATGATTCTCTCTCTTGTTGTATCAGGACTAGCTGCAAAAGGGTGGAAAGGCAAGTGGCAGCAATCATGGCCCTTAAAAAAGGGATCCATCTAGACAGATAAATAAAATTTCAGGTCTGATAAGGTCAAGATTACATCCATGTATGCTCTTGGCTTTGCAGCTTGCTTCCCAACTAGGACTGGATTAAACCTGAAAAACTTCCCTTTAGTTTCATATCTTGTTGAAGACCCTCTTTGTATTGATTCATAGGATCTGACTCAACTGGGAGGCTTTTAACACTTCTCAAGTTGATGGGGGGTACTTTAAATGCATTCTTAAACTTTGAGGAAGATTAGTGCTATAATGGAACATGGGGTTTTTTTTTTTCAAGACTCCCTGATTTCATTGTATTTTCCAGGGAAATAGGGGTAGTTTACTGGTGAAGAGTCTGCAGTTCCATACAATTTGGTGTTCTGCTGTCTTAAAACACCCAACTCCCTGTCAGGTACTGAGACACAGCTGTTGGACAAAATGTGATTTTTCCAAGCACTAATCATGCGTTATGGTTATGCTGTAGGTAGTACAGTGGCACTTCCTACATCAGCTTAATGCCAGCCAAGAAACCTGGTGGTTCGTAAATATTATTATTTTATGCCTTTTCAAATGAACAATTCTAAAGACATAAATCAAAACACTGAATGTACCCCATGTAGAGCACTGAATGCCCTGTTAAGCAGGTTATAGAGTGATTTGGTGCAAATGTTTACTTTAGCTTGGGATTAGTTTGGGGTTTTTTTAATGGAGCAGAAAAGCATCCCTGTGTTTCCTGGTTAACCAGAGATAGCCCAGAATAATCAGATCCTAGGACCTATTGCTAGCATTCTTTTCCAACTAAAACTGTCATGTATGAGAAGTATTAGTGTAACGAATTCAGTTTTTGAAAGCTAAAAGTAGATCTCAGGAGGCTGCTAGAGCTTCAGAAAATTATGTAACAAGTGCTATGCCTTTTGCTGTGGCCTGACATTTTCAGTGTCCCATTGGTCTGCTGAGAAAGCCCCCTTCAATTGAGGCAAGACACTGCTTGGTTAGTTCCAGCCGATGACTTGGCCCCAGAAATAAATGACTGAAAAGCGTTGATACAGGATTACTGCAGGGTCATGGTATGGACTGCTCAGGGTGAAATACTGTACCACAGTATAATATTCTGCCTAATGCGCTGCTTGCTGTCACGCTGTGTTTCGTCCCCATCCCGCGCTCTCATGCTGGCTTCAGCGCTGGCGTGACACGGTGGTGAGCCGTTTCATCCTGTTAACTCACCGAAAGGAGAAGGAAAAACCCCAACAAGTTTGTGCCTGTAGCTCAGCAGGCTGGAAGAGGGGGGAGGCTGGAGGGAGGGGGAGAGAGGCACAGAGGAACGCATGGGGGGGCTTGGGCTGTTTGCAGCTCCCCACCTTAGTTGACACAAGACCAACACATTGCCTTGATATTAGGTACAACAAATGACTTGTATGGAAAGCGGTTTGGGGGGAGGGAAAGATGAAAGGGTGTTTTGAGGGCCCTTTGCCATTTCTTCTTACCGAGACTTTAGGGTTTTTGTTGTTCAGCTTACAGAAAAGCAGTTACATTTAATTCAGAAAGCAGCTGACTTAGCTGTTCCTTGCAATAACGAGATTTGGGTCAGAAAAGATTGGAACAAGAATAGTGCTCTTTTCTGTTGCATTTGCAGTGCTTAGTAGATGCAGAATTGCCATTTTACCTGTATTATTGGTCAGTCTCCTTTGGTTTCCTTTCCAACTGTGGACAAAAGGCCAGGTAAGCATCTGGTGGTTTATTTATTTAGAAACATGCACAACTACAAAGATAGTTGAGCAGATGCTGTGCGCAGAACAACTTGTAACTCCAAAAATAGATCTTTTAGGTTGAGCATCACACTGATACCCTGGGTTTTGCCTGGGGTTTTTTGGCTTGCTTTCTTCCTATTGCTGAGTTTCTCTGTCCTTCATTTAGTTTCTTTCTACAGTTTTTGGCTGTTCTTCCTCTCAGCATCAGTGGGAATTTCCATTATTGTCGTTTGAATACTTCAGCTTTGTCTTTATTCTCTTGGATATAGGGAGGACAAACACCAGGAGTCTCATTCACCTTTTTATATAACTGGATTTATGAGGCAACTCCATAGACATCAGTGCCAATATTTTTGACCCACAGCCTGTGGGCTGAAAGGATGGTCAAACCTGTGATCCTTAGCAGTAGGTTGTAACATGATGACTGTGCATGCTCCTGGGTATCAGGAGGCACCAGAGTCTTCTACGTTTTGTTTGAGACGCTCCTGGGTTATAGTATAGTCCAACCCTCGGGCACGGAGGGTGTCCTCAGCACTGCTGCTGCCCAAGCACCTAATTGCAGGCTCCAGTCAAAGCCACCTTGAAACATCTTGTCTTTAAAATACCTGTCTTACATGGTACATTTCATACACAATTATTTTGTCTTGAAATTGAGTATTGAAATCAGCATCAACTTTACTGTGCAAAATCTGGTGTGTATATATATTCTACCACACACACACCCCCCTCCCTCGCTAGATAAAACTATTGTTTGGTTCTTTCTGCCTTAAAGGCTCTGGCTTGTTTTATCTTGAGTCCAATGTCTTGGTGTGGCCTTTCAGAAAAAGGGGAAGGCCACCTGGGAGAAAAACTTCTGTGGCAGTAGTTTCTGTGTTCCACTTTTCCGTGGTTCAGCAGAAGGCCAGGGGATAATTTTGGAAGAGACACTGACATGCATTTTAAAAAACACCAGTGAGATGAACCTTCGTTCTTGAATGCCACGAAGCGTTGGCAAGGCTCTTTCTCTGGCTATAAACTTTTGCATGCTTTTTGTAATAATTGGTCACTCATGTTGATTGTGTCCACAACCACCACCTGTGTGACATCCAGTGCAAAGCTTCCCGCAGAGTGGAGTTTGGGAGGGACGGGGAGAAGAAAATCAGTGTTTAAATCCTGCTGTTCCCAAAGGCAGAGATCTTTCCTGGACCTTTAATACTGGGAGGTGAGCGGCTGTGAGTTGGAATTGCTCTGGTCTTCTCAAAGAGCAAATCCATCCTGCAATCTGTGAATTGCTCTGCATTGCATGTAGGAACTCTCTTTAGGGCTTTGTCATTGTCGCGTGCTTCTCTTTCTGCATAGATTTCTCCTCCTGGAGGCTGAGCATGTTTTGATTTTTCCAGAAGAAGAAAACAGTGGTTATTTTTAGCACAGCCTGCTTTCCAGGTTGCTGTTCATCACCATGTTGCAAAATGCTTCCTTGCAAAAGTGGCAGCAGGTTTTTGCCTCCGTGCTCTTGGGTATACGTGTGTTGCGGTTTGTAAGAGCTGATCTAAGTCCTGTCAAATCCTTCCTAAAGGTATGTTTAAGCTCCTTCTGTTCATTAACCATTTCTCATGGGTAATGCTCCCGCTACAAATAAATATTTTCATCCTGACAGTGACAGATAAAAGCATGGCTTCTGCTTGAAAGGCTTTTTTTTTTTGTAACTCAGGTTTCCTAATGAACAGAAAAATTTCCCTGAATCAAACTTGATGTGATTATTATAGGTTAAATAATGCGCCCAGGATTTTATCTTTAAAATATTTGGGAGCCCTTCTAAAAGTAAGTGAATGTAGGTGTAAATTAGTGCATAAAATAAGAAAGACTTCTCATGGAAACTACGTATGGCAATTATATACTAATGAAAGAATCAGACTCACTCCATGTGAGGAGGAAAGTCTTCTGGGATGGTTAAGACTTCAGACATGAATTAATACTTCTTGGTCATACATGTTTGCTAGTTGCTCTTTCCAGTCTAGCATTATTTTAGCTAATGACTTTTTTCCCTTTTCCTTACCTGCTCTTCTATTAAAGACTGGATAACAAGCTGTGGCTGGTTGCAAAATACAATTTTAAAACATGGGAAAAATGTTCAGGAAGCATAATACACTGATTTAAAAAGAACGAATCTCAAGATAGTTACAGTGTAAATGATAATTCAGACATGATTTAGAGCCAGGAAGATATCTTCTGTCAATAACACTGCATATTTCATATCCAAGTGTGGAGACAGATACGAGCTTATGCATCAAATTAAGTTTAAGAAACCAAAACTGAGGCTTTTTTGGTTTTCTCATTATCCTTCCTTCCTTCCTTCCTTAGCCTGCGGTGAGCATTACTACTAGTTCAAAGTGCTTGGACGGGTTTAATTTTCATGAAAATAGCAGCTGCTCACAGGCCTGCTGCTTGGTGTGTGACTTTCCAGCATTGCCAATTTGGGTTTTTTCTCCCTGGCACCTTTGCCACATGCTCTTTGCTGTTTGCTCACATGACTGTCTGTATTTATATTCTCTGCGAGGTAGAATGTATTTTGCATAAGAGTCAACAATCTTTATCCTCAGTCTCCAAAAATTGTTCATGCTACATAATAGTTCTCAGTAAGTAGGTACTTTGCAAATATTTGATTAGCAGAGTAGCAAAGGAATGATAAGTGAAATCCACCCTGGCTTTACGGTAGCAGATGTCATCTACAAGTGAACTAGTTGTCCTCGCCTGCGCTTGGAATTAATGCAGAGAAAGAAGTGCTTGGAGGGCAGCATCTTACAGCCTGCTTTAAACATTTGACCATGACAGGATCAGCCTGGGCTCAGTTTGCTGTTGACTAATCTCCATCATGGGAAGTGCTGCTCAGCCTTTTGCCTCAGCTCGGGGTACTTCCATATTTCATTGAATTCTGCTTTGTGTGAATTTTGCTGCTCTGATGCTTTATTAACAGTCTCAAGTATATGAGTAGTTTATATATAATAAATAGAGAAGTTATATATATTCTTTATATATTATTAATAAATATATATATAGAGAGAGTATATATTACTAGTTTATTACTTCAGTGATTGCCTTAAAGCAGCCTAAAGCTAAATCCTTGAATTGATGTAATATGTCTGAGGAAAAGCAAAGTTTGCGGAAGGAAGGTGGAGGAAGCAGTGGAAAAAGTGAGAAATTGCTTTGGTGTTTGCCATCTTTCCTGTAAATCAGGAGTTTATCTAAAGGCTGATTTTGGTCAGTGTGGACTGAGAAGAGAGGAAATTATGAGCTTAGTGACAAGTCAGTATGAATACTTCAGGTGCTGGATGGAGCACCTCCCCTACGAGGAGAGGCTAAAGGAGCTGGGCTTGCTCAGCCTAGGGAAGAGAAAGCAGCGAGGGGACCTCATTGCAGTCTTCCAGTGCCTGAAGGGAGTATACAAACAGTAGTGGAATCAACTTTTTAAAAGGGTAGACAATGGCAGGACAAGGAGGAATGTATTAAAGCTAAAGGAGGGAAGGTTTAGATTAGGTATTAGGAAGAAATTCTTTACAGAGAGAGTGGTGAGGTGCTGAAATGGGCTGCCCAAAGAGGTGGTGGATGCCCCATCCCTGGAGGTGTTCACAAGGCCAGGTTGGATGGGGCCCTGGGCAACCTTGTGTAGATCCAGGCCTGGAGGTTGGTGGCCCTGCCTGTGGCAGGGGGGTTGGAACTCTGTGATCCTTGGGGTCCCTTCCAACCCAGACTATTCTATTATTCCTAGTCAAGATATAACCGTGAGCTGGTAACAGCCTCCAGCATTTTGCATTTGGGATATTATTTATGCAGCTGAAACAGGAACCAGTCTGAGAGGTAAGCAGATGCTAGTGAAGCATCTGCTGGTTGTTTTGAGGGTGGGAGGTTTCTTTTTTTGGTAAAACCACCCAAGTAAGCTGCATTGGAAGCACCCCTGCCTCAGTGAATGCTGGGTTTGCAGCTGGCCTCCCTGTCTGCCAGGAGACATGAATGTAAGCAGAACACTTAAGTGTACTGCCGAAAAGCACTTTGTTGCCAAATTCAGTCTGCTATTTGGATGCACTAGTGTGGTGTAAGGAAATAAGGCAACCTCTAACTCCAGTAAGGTAAAAAGCAAGACGTGTAAATTCCTTTGTTGAAGCAATTTACTTAATGTTTCAGATGTTATTTTCTTCTTTATTGCACCAGATGCTTTCGATATCATTTTAAAGTGTTAACAACAAAGTGGATGTTTTAAGGATAGATTACAGTTGTAATTTTCTATAAAACAACAAATACAGTCACTTGTGAGCTCAGAAACATTTTTCCTTTAAGCATTCTCCTTTCAAAGAATCTACTACAACAAAAATTAAAATGACCAGTTGTATAAAGATGGGAGAGATGCTGTTAAAGAACCACTTAAGCATTTAAATAATTTTACTGCAAAGGCATTTCTTTTCTCCCTCTCTCTGAGTGAAGCATTAAGTCCTCCTCATGGTCTGGACTTTTCAGTTCCTCCAGAGCACTTATTAAACCAGAGTTCAAATGTCTGGTGTGCTGAGAGGGTCTCAGGAGCTGAAAGAGAGATGATGGCAGTGATGTTAATTTTAGCAAATTGTTCCTTTTTTTTTCCCCTGAAAACAACAGAAAAACCTTACGGCTGGTGGCAGTTTGTGAGCTAGAGGTTCTGAAAGGGAAAGAGGACATCAGTGGTTTTAATTCATCGCTTAATGCTACTGTATTTACACAGGTATTTGCCTAATACCTGTTGTGGATTTTTATTTTGACTGTAACTAAGTTTTCATAGGAAACAGATCTTGACAGCAATTAATGCTACTTCAGTTTGAAAACTGTGACCTAATCATATCTCCACTGGTACAGTTTGCCCTCATGTTCAAACCTCAATCTGAAGCATCATCTACCAAGTTCTCGGGAGTACAGACTTCCCCAAATTGAACAGAAATCAGCAGGAGCTGTTTCTGGTGGGCATTCCTGAAAACCAGACCAGAAGTGGGCACACAAAAGTCTGTGGAAGGTTCAGTGTTGAAGACCAGGTCTGTCAGCCATGCTTCTAACAGGAACCAGTTACTGACAAACAGGAGCTGCTGGGTTTTCAGCTTGCTTGTGAAACTGTACTTCTTCCATAACAGCTTGTACCAATGTTTCCAACTCACATAAGAATAAACCACAACGACAAAAGTGCAATTTTTTTTCTGGCATAAATTAGACCTACCTTGTGGTTTACTGGTGGCACTTTTCAAGTGCAGAGCCAGCACTAACTTCATTATGACCTGGTTAATACTAATAATTTCCAGGTGGTAAACAGAAGTAGGAAACAACATGAGTATAGCAGTCAGTATATAGAACTTTAATGTGTATTAAAACCTCAAAAAAGATTAACTCAGATGTCTTTCTGGGTGGTACTAGTCCTTAATTCCACCTTACTGTTGAAGAAACTTGCCTGCTTTCCTTGTGGGATTCATCTGAGTTAGTCATATTCAGTTCTCCTTGACATGTTTTATTTCCTTAATGAGTCACTGAGAAACCAAACCTCTGTTGCTTCAGAGGGGGATGAGCTATCTTGTTGATCCTTTGTGAACACCTGTGTATCAGTCCCTCTGGAGCTTATGCCGTGGTGGCGTGTTTGCACTGCAGGTGATGCTCAGGGGCCCTTGTGTTGGAGGAAGGGGAGGACCTAGGTTCTCTCCTAGGTTGGTGTACAAACATGGAATAAAATATTAGTTCTTGCTTCTAGATCTTTGTCCTGGGTCTGGTAGGCACAGTCACTACTGTGGTTAGAGTGATCACAGTACAACAGCATCTGTTTGCCTGTCGTTCAGTACTTTAACAGAGATTAATACAAGCCTATTTTGAATGCTGACAGATACATTGCATGTTATTTTAGAATGTGTATTTATTTAGTTTTTCTTTGGTATCTATGTTAGTATTTGTAGTCACTTGAACCAGACAGAACTAAATGAGTCAACTTTATCTCATTGAGTGTACACATTGTGGTCTCGAACATTTCTTTTCACCTCCTTTTCTTTTTTTCCTTTTTTATTTTTGAACTGGAGTATGACTCTAGAAAAACAACATATTCCTCACATAGTGCCAAGCATAGCTCTCCTGAAACTTGGCTTCAGTTGACGACCTGTCTTGCCTTATCTGCTACTAGACAGTAGAAGTGGGAGGGAGACAATACAGAAACGCTAAGACAAGAAGACATCGTTACACTGCTGGCAGCCTTCCTGTGTTTGAAGCCTGCAAAGAAGTCTTCGGTCTAAGGAAGAAAAGCAGAGATGAGCATTGGAAAGATAATCTCCCTAACCAGCAGTTCAGCAGAGATTTTAGTTTCACTGCACTTTTAATTCAAATTTTGGTGTTTGTGATATAAAATTTGCTGGATGATAAAGAGCTTATTATTGATCTGAAGGTCATACACCGCCTCAACTGTAAGCATCAGCAGAGATAGTGCAGTTCAGAATTTATTAATTACTTCAAACTTTGAAGTTCTACAAACCTAGCCCTAAGTTTTCCTTTTTATACTTAAGAGTTGCTGGAGTAAAAGTGGTTTGTTTTTTTTTTTCCCTTATATCTGGGTGTCAAGGGTAGGATACCTCTTTTGCATTTGATAAAAAATGCAAAACTTGGTATGAATTTTCTTTTATATTGAGACAGTAAATTTACCTGGGGAAAATGTGTAAATAGTGAAAACTTGTCGTACTGACTTGAACTAGAGAATTATGATATTTTAAGGTGTAAAAAGAAATCTGTGTGCTTTTCTTTTCAAGAACATAGACTTTTACAGTCTTTCTGAGGCTTAGTCATGGCAGCTCTTAGGCAAACATTCAGGATTATTTCGCTTTCTTCAGTACTGCTTAGCAGTTGTACATATTCTTGCTGTGAATAGATAAAATTCAGTTTACTCGGGAATCAGAAATCTCATCCATTGAGATTGCAAAAGGTAGGATGAGACAAACACATCAAGCAAGGCTCTCCTTAGGTGAACCTGTAGAGCGAGGCAGAAGACTATAGTGAAGTTTATGGCAGAAGTTTAAATTTAAATGAAGCATAAATTGATACACAACGGATTTTTGTTCATATATAACTGAATTTATTCAGCTTTGCGTTTGTATTTCATGAAGTGAGTACTATATTTCTAAATAAGAAGGTATGCTGTATGCCAGTCTCCTCTGAAGATTCTTGACAGTGGGTTGGCAGGCAACAGTTTGTTTTTTAACGAAGACATCCTCTTTTAAATCACTTTTGTCAAGCTTCCTCTGATGAATTGTGAAGCAACGCACTAAACCGGCATTCTTTTTCCTAAGTTAAATAAAACAACCTTAAACGTGCTGGATCCAGAAAGTGGAAAATAAGTTAATCAAAGCAATTTTTATACTTGACATCATAATATTTTTTTAAACAAAGGAAGTATTATCTGACGACTATAATCAGTTCAACTTATGAACATGCCTTAAGATTTCAAAACTAGATCTCGTCTTCCATAACACTTTTAATTAGGGGACCAGAAAAGGAAAACAAGTCTTTTTTTTGCTTTTTTGACTCGAATTGGTTTCTCAACTCTGAATGACCTGCCTGTTCAACTCAGTTAGCTGAATCAGCAGAAATGAAGAAAATATTCTGCCCGCACCTGAAAAACGAGTTAGTTACCCAAAGCTGGTTTTGCAGTTCAGCAAACTGATTTTTTTTTTTTAAAGTACTTAAATGCTGGCAGCAAAAGCGAATGTCAAAACTGGTTTGTTGCAGGAAGTCCAGTTGTTAGAGCAAGCTACCGTTATTTCTTATTTTCTGATATATTTTACAAGTTACTGGATGTTGAAACCATTTAAATTTCAAAAATAGGTTTTCACCTTGTAATAACCAGATCTAAGACTGCAGACAGCACTTCCAACTTCAGGGGTTTTAATTCGAAAACCCATAGTGGTCCAAAGCTTTTACACTACAGAATTGCAGAAAGAAGCATTTCTCTGCTGCCTTAACTCTCCTGCAACATTGCAGGGTTGGCAGAATGATCCAAATAAAGAAAACCCCTTTTCAGCAGGTTTGGGTTGGGCTTTAGGTTTGGTTCATCACACTACCCACCATGCACCAACATAGTTTAGAAGAGGAAAAATGGGGAAGATCAGAAAAGCTGCTTCTGGGGGTGATGTCAGCAACACTGACTTGTTGGGAGCATGGGCCTCTTGATACGCTCTTTTGACAGCACCTGGGACAACACTGAACCTGTTTTCCTCCTGAGTCCTTTCTTGTAACTAGGTTAGGGGTGTCTCTTCTAGATTTCCTGAAAAATACCCTGGTGTCTTCTGTGCATTTTCAGTCAAATGTATAAGATCATAAATGTTTCCATAAATAACTGGAGGGGAAAAAAAGAAGCCTGAGCTTACAAGCTTGAGGTAGGTATTTCTGATCCATCCTAGTGTTTTTTAATTTTCCCTGATGCCAGAAAAACGACGAGCGTATTCCTTACTTTGCTGTGCATGTGCTTCTCTCCGATTCCTCATGGCTTGGAGGGCTGCCACCTTACCCTTCAGCCACTCCACCTTTCTGCCACTACAGAAATTAACTAATAGAAGAAATTAATGACTGTCCTGCGTGCAGGAAGACCAGTCATTAGTGCAGGTTACTGTTATTTCTCATTTTATGATGCATTTTACAAGGTACGGCAGCTTTTGGTCTCGGTCTCCTTGAGAAGAATGGCAGTAACTTTTACTGTGCATTTCTTTTAAAAAAATTGTATCTTTTTCAGTTCTTTGGGTTTCTATTCAAATTAAAAGGGCAGTGTTTCTCTTTTATCATTGTTTTTCAAAAAATATTTCTTAGTAAGACTGGAAAAAATGGAAAAATGAGTATGTGTGCACAGAGGAATGCAGAGGGCATAAGGGTGCACATTCCAGATCGCCTGTGCTGGTGCGGTGATGCAAAGCAGCTGCGAGTCGAGCTAACTGGGCCTTGTGCTGCGCAGGCAGCCTGCTCCTCCTGCCTCTGGTCCCAAAAACACTGCTTGGTAGATGCTACAGGGCTTCATATCTTCAAAAACGCTATGGGTACATTATGCAGCACTCTTTTTTTAAATTATTATAATTTTTAATTTGCATTGAAGAATTTATTTTTTAGCTTTTTTTTAGCATTAATGGTGGAAATTTTTGTTGTTAGCTCAGGGCTTTTAAAATTATTTTTAATTTGTATGTGTGTGTGCAAAATATGTATATCTGTATATTAAATTCTTGCTTAAGGGATAAATTAAATCCATTAAATGTTTTTAATTTGGATTTTCAACTATGGAAATAATAAAAAACCTAGCTTTCCTTTCTGTTAATATTTGTTGGAAGTACATAGCCTGAGTCAAATGTCGGTGATGAGAGAGAGTTACTGTGGGCTGGTCCCGCTCTCTGAGTCTTGGAAATGTGATTCTGGAGTCCCGGAGAGGAAATGAGTGGCAGCTGATCAAATACTGGCACTGACCACCTAATCATGGGACAATGCTTTTTTGACTGCGTTTGAAAAAATGTTACCATGGATAGTGTAGTAGCAACTACTTCTGAAAATTTCTTACCTTTAACAGTTTGGTTTAGTCTTTTCTCTTTACTGTGAAAGTGACGTTTTGCTGTCGCCGTGCTTCCTGCATGACGAGGTTTGGTAATTCCTGTTTGATCCTTTCAGAGAGGCACCACGACACCAGCGCGTGTTCAGATTAACGGCACTAAAACTACCGGAGTTGCTTTTTATTTATGGGCTATGACAAATATAAATAGAAAGCGGATTTATGTCCTCTTGCCTATTGAACGTGTTCTATTGTCCCCCTAAGCTTGTGAAATCCTCCAGTAACGAAACCCTGACCTGTAAACTGAGGAAAAAGGTCAAGTGATTATATTACATTGCTTTTAAATTATATTTTATTTCATATCAAGGGGTAAAAAGGTGTTTACCTTGAGTTGTTTGTTTCAACTTCCAATTTAATCCATCGAGGAGGGTGATGGGACTTGAGAGTTGATGAGCTGTTGGCAGCTCCACTGCAGTCTCCCCATACACCCCTCCTCTTCTGCGAGGCCAGGAAGGTTTTTTGGGGCTGTGAAATACCAGGCCGTAATTTAAATAGCCGGCCTGCTGCAAAATGAACATTGCAGTAGTTATATCTGGGCAGTTGATATCCGATGTGATGATAATAAATCTATACAATTTTGTATATAGCATTGCTGCCAACATAAATTGTGACTCTGCGTGGGAAAAAGGGATATCCAGAGCAGAATCAAAACCCAGCTGATTGTAAACACGCCACGAATGCTGTTCTTTCCCAAATACCAACAACCGGCACATAAACGCATGTTATCAGTCACAAGAAGCTGCAAAGTATATCTCTGTGTGTCTGTGTATCTGAATTAGTGTGTCTTTTTAATGTGTCTGTCAAGGGGAGAGTGATGCATGCTTTGAAACTATCTTTGAGAGAGCAAAGAATCCTGCCTCGATGGCCATGGAAGAAGTGGACAGGAAAGTGCTAAAACACCGCTTTAGCAATCCCAAACGGCTGTTGTGAGGTTGCCACCCAGCCGGGGATATTTTATGCTGTTTCTTTGGTCCTTAAGGCCTTTCACATCCCCTCCCAGGAGGTATTACCCTGTCCTGACTAGCAACAACTTCTGCTTTTGCTCTGACAGCGTTTTTATAAACAGAGCCCATAGAGTGGTTTCATGTAGCAAAACAAACGTCTGGATGGCATCTTGATAAAATCTGGAAGTCTGGTAACCCTCCCAGGTGACTACAGACCTGTTAGCATGACCTCAGGCATTACACTACTTGGCAGTAAAAAAATTAGATGGTGAAAGCAAGAGGAATACAGTGCAACCAAGATGCGTTGGGGAGATAAATGAAGGCATTTCTCTAAACCGAAGTGGTTTCTGTAAACCAAGGAGATGTAGTACATACTGTTTGGACTTCGAGGATGGTACTTTGCATGGTGTTGCACGGACAAAGTATTGGTTTTCCTGGAGGGTGTTGAGAACTAGCAAATGGTTGTAGCGGATGGTTAGCGTGTGCTGGCAGAGCAAGTCCTGTACGTTGTGCATTGATTACTCTGTATGGTCCGTGTTACCAAGAACAACCGCTGGGCTGCTTTACAGAACAGTGAAATACTTGTACTATGACCTTCGTGTACTTGCTTCTGGTGTCACTTGTGTTCAGTTAATTAACTTCGTAAATTAGATTTATATAATGCAAATGGCATTGCTTCTGTTTTCAGAAAATTTGCCCCATGGCTTCAGCCTCCACCCTAATCCATAGTAAGAAATGGCCAGAAGGAATCATGTTTTAATGTCATCTTTTCACAAGCCAACAATTTCCCAAATAGTAACGTATTTATGAGGTTGGAATGTGTGGCAGCACATTAAAGTGTGTTACCAAAAGCCTATTCACAAGTTGGACTTCCTTCTCCTTAATAAATAAAAATAATAAAGATACTACCTTCATTAGGGCAGTGTAAAGCTAACCAAAACATTTGGCTTTTCTACGTGTTTTTTTATTGCTTCTGAACAAAAATTAAGCCCATCTGATGCCTAAATTGTTGCTTTATGGCATTTATTCTGCAGCCAGCTCTGTTTGTCATTCTTAGGCAGGATGTTCTTAAAGCCTTCCTTTTAATTAAGCAGCTGAGTTATATGTGTTCTGTGTGAAATGATGCCTTAGGTTTCTTTTCCTATTATACTTTGCCTAGCTTTGTTGAAGAGAATTTTTTGTCTATTGAATTTCATTTTGCAGTTGCAGCATTCAAATAAAGCTACAGCGTCCCCATATTTGTTCAACTGCGTACTGGAATTTTATGTTTAACTGCATGGACTCATTTTACTTGTTCAAAGAAGTTAAACTTGAAAAATATGACCTTAAAACATGTTATGAGATATGGGCATTATTTAATAGACTCCTTTAAGTCTGTTTTCTGTTTGCTTGGTTGGTCGGTTTGGTTGCTGTCCAAATCTGAGTAACATGATCCATGGAATTTAAGTGTAATTTTATTTAATTTTGTTTCTGCTTGTTAAACTCTTCTTCAGAATCCAGAGTAGATCATTTAGAAAATCAGAGTGTTTACCTGAGAGTTGTATATTATTTTGTGTATAGAATTGAACTTACTTTTGTTAAACCTTTCCAGGTGTCATAAATAGACACTTGGTGCCTCCTATCATCCTGCTCTTTTCAGGTATTCTCATGAGGCTCTTTTCAGGTATTCTCATTAGACTCTTTCAGGACAAAGCCAAATGAACTAAAGTTTATCTGTTGCCAGAGAAGTGTTTTATTCTTTAATTGGAAAAATATGGACCAGATTGGTAGTAGACCGTGCGTATTTTAAATCGGCATTTCAAATGATAACTGAAGATAGCTCTTGCCGTGAAAGATTGAACTAAAGTGCATCAACTTCCCAGCACACAAAGTTTAAAAAAGATGCCTGGAGATCTGCTCGATAAATAAAATGTTCATTTATCAATTTTGTGGCAAGCCCACTAGCTAATAGCTTGCAAATTGTTGTCTGAGCTGTATGCCTTTTCTTGTTTTCTTCTTAACTGTTACATTAGCAAACAAGGATGAGCTCATCTGTATTGTGTGCATCGCAACTCATCCAAATCTGAAGGACTTGCATTGCTTTACAGTTTCCTTTATTTTTGTATGCCATTTGCTACTCAAACTGTGTTGCGCGTCAAAAAATCTCCGCCACAAGTCAGTCATGTTTCCGTTGCTCTATTTTCCGTTTAATTAATGTGCAGTAGCATCTCTGTATACGCTGTTGCATGGCTTTTTAGGAGAATGGGGGATTATCATGACAGGCATTATATCCAAGCCGCTTAATTTATATTTGGTCTTTGATTATTTGGCACATTATGAAGTGTTAATTTTTGCACTCCCTGAAAGGTGTAAGCAGATTCACGGGAAGTTTTAACTGAATCTGTAGAAATGTGGCTTTACGCTTGTCTGACAGTATACAGCAGATGTTCTGGATTTTCTAGACTGTGCAAATGTCCAAGGGACTTAAAAACTTGCATCAAAACATTTGCGAAGGGAATGTGATTTTGGTGCTTATGTTGTAGGTTCTTTAAACACTGTGACTCTAAACTTCCTGAACAGGAACCAAGCTGTAGAACCCTTTGCTTGGATTTTTGGCCTTGACATTCCAAATTTAAAGATAAACACCAAGAAATGAATGTTCTTCAAAATAATTTTTTTTCCCTCTGTTTTGAGACTGCATTTAGTATGTTGCAATATCCTGTTCTCCACGTTGGATGCATGTACTGCAGACCTTTCCTCCCCAAAGATATCCTTGTACTGTTGAAAAAAGCAACTAAAAAGTCTCATGGAAACATCTGGGATTTGCTGTGAAATTGCTATTTTTATTTTAATTCAAAGTCAGACCATAAGACTTGAGAAATTTTTTATTTACTTTTTATCAAAAAGTAGGAAGATGTGATCTGTATTTTCATTTCTCAGAATTTCTGAATCCATTAAGTGTATTTAATACTTTTGCAAAGTGTGTTTTGTAGTTTGGGAAAAGGATGACTTTCTGCATTAAGGCAATTTGAAAAAAACATTTGATTCAATTGGGCCTACTTTTCCAGCATTAGATTATTGAATTTCACTGAAAGCCAACAATCTAATGACAGATATCACCTGAACTGTAAAAACATGAAGCTGCTGTAGTAATTACTGATAGATGTTTTGAGACATGTAGAACTTCAGAGCCTATTACTCTGGCAGGTAGGTGGGCTTTTATGCTGATTTGGGGTTTTTTTCTCTCCATATACCTTAAATTAAAATGATCCTAAAGACTCAGAGAAAATGAAATACTTTGCCCTGTGTTTTTTTAGTCAGATAATTGCTTTAATTTCAGGACTTGCTTCTGAATAGGTAACCAGAAATTACTTAGGCAAAGTCTCTTGTGCCATTTAAACTCCTAGCACATTATATAGTTTAAAGGAAAAAAAAAAAAAAGTCTAGTTAGATACTTTTCACTTTGTGCTTTTAAGGAGAGAAGGAAATAAAATATATTTTTGTGCAATTGAAATGATGAAAACCTCATTTAAAACAAATTAAGGTGTATTTTGCTGAACTGATTTATTTCTCTACAGCAGAACTTAGCTTAACCTTTTATTTCTCTTGCAAGAATGGCTTTGAGTGTAATTTAAACTGTCAAATGACATTTATCAAATGATGGTTTTGCCCCATAACAGGCAAATGTCTTCCACAAAATTGATTAGCTGCTGACCTCATCCGCCCTTTTCAGACCCTTCAAGGTAGATTTCAAAGAGTTGTAAAATAATCACTTCACTTTCAGTTTATACTTCAACACAAGGCGTTTACTGTCCCGGTAGCGATACTGCAGCAGGTTCCACATCTGGGAGGGAGAGCATGTAAACGCCTGCCTATAGCTCTGCCTGTCACCACCCAGCCCCGTGTGCCTTATCCTAACCCTTACTCTTTGCAACGTATGAACAGCTTTGGAAAGGGATTTTTGCAGGCTAATTGAATGAATAAGGTTTATAAACTATCTTTTAGATGATGGTGCTCTAGTTATCAGGAGAATGCTCTGTTTGGTAAGACCTGCAGGGTGTTCAGTTAACAAGAAGATGCCAGAAGAATGAAGGGTAATAGTCTCCTAAACGTGAAATTTTATACTCCAAACAGTTTTCCTCCATTCTGTACTTATTCTTCAGTCCTGTTTTGTATGAGCAATCTGTTAGAAGCCAATAGGCTTGGTTTTGTATGCATAACCTACCAGTAATGAATTATCTGTGGCCCTGTCAAAATGGTGGCTCTGTGGCTGAACAAAAAGTACTGGCCGGTTTTTTGGGGGTTTTTTTTTTCTTCCCTCTTCAGCGCTTTGTGCAAGTTTCCTTGGCAAAGAAGAAACCGAAATACAGAAAGTAAACGATGAACTGAAAATCCCAGAACTGCTGGTGGTGTTAAAAGTTCAATGCTATTTTTAGACCTCAATAATTTCTTTCTTCCGAAGTCTCTTCCACTCCCACTTCTTCCAAAATCTGTGTTTAAAAATACACAAATTTGTGAAAAATGCACTTGACTTTTCTCTCTCAGAGTAACAATCTAGTTGTAGCTCATTGGTCTCGGCAGATCAGGCTGCTGCGTGCTGGCTGTCAGTTCAGAAAGAGGGGCTGAAAAGAAAGTGGCACTTCCACAACTTGAGCCTCATCCAGCATCAGCGGGAGCAGGGGTTTTCCAGGGTGTGAAACTGCCAAGAGCCGTAACTGCAACTGAGATGTTTTATCAAGCTGTTCAGTGTGAAAACACCTAATCCCTGCATAGGTTCAGCTAACGAGGTTGGCTGGCTCATACGTTAAATTAAAAGGAAGCAGTATCTGCAGTGTGTATTAAAGCAGAGATATTAAAATCAAGAAACCGTGTACAGAATGAAGGCTTTAAATAGGTAGAGTTTCAAAAGGAACCACTGGGCATTGCTAAGTAGTCTGTGTGTGGTTTGGGATGTGCATAGGCTGAAATTTTGGACATTGATGTACATAGCTGCTTTGATTCTTTTCTTTTATTATTTGATTTTTTTTTTAAATGAAGTATACCAGCTGTAATGTGTTACACAGGTTTCTTGCTGCAGCATCATAGTGATAGGCATCAGCTTGTATCTGTTGGAGAGCAGGATCATTGTTGTGGCTCCTCTAGCTAAATATGCAATATATGCTGTAAATTGCCTTTATTATATGCTGCTTAAATATCTCATTGTCTGCTTTGCATACAAGCAATTTATTGCTGCTTATGTTCTGACAGAATGAAAACTAATGTTTAATTATGCATTGCCCTGGTAATGTGGTGTTTAGGGTGAATGTATCTGAATTAAATAAGGGCCATTAATAATGCCTAACAATTTATGATATATTCATTGCTTGATTTCAAATCATATAAATTAGCGAAGCTTATTTGAAATGTCACCAATATAGGATGGCTTTGCGGGAACACCTCTCTGTGTGCTAATTTCAGAATCATTACCAGCTGAGTCTTACTATTTATTCAATGTCCAGTAGGCTTTTATTATTCCCTTATTTGCAGTTTAATTACAACCTCTGTTTTCCTGACAGTGTGAATTCAATCCTGAACCTGCAGGAGCAAAATGAGTTGCAATCAGTCGGTTTTTGCCTAAAAGCCTCCTTTTGCTTGAGCCCCCTCCCACCTGCCATGGCCCAGCCGCAGCTCTGAGCAGATCCCTACTGCCGCAGTTCTTCGTACCATGTCTTTAAAGGGACGATGCCAGTCTAAGGCTTTTTAAATTGTTCTTCCTTAAAGCTCGTAAGTCGCAGGGAATGTCTCTGTCTCGCATAACCAGCTGGTTTTATAGCAGTATCGCAGAAGATATTTGAATGAATTATTTAAAGGGAGGTTTCCGGGTCACTTACTGATACCTCATGTGCATGAGCTGCAAGTGTTACTAATAATGAGGTTTTTATGCATAATATGCATGGCTACTCTGCAACTAAAATTTTAGCCATTCATATTTAAAATAATTTCTGAGGCTGTTATATAGGATTTAAATTCCTCGAAGATACAGTAAACAGTGTCTGTTTCAAACAACGAGATGGACTGCAGCAAAACGTCTTTTTTGGCAACAACAAAACAGGGCAGATAAAGGAGCAAAGAACTTTCTCAGCATGATGCACGTGCATTTACTGTAGAGATGCTATAAATGTGGGTTCTCTTAGAAATAGATGTAATTAAATGAAGGTTTGATCCTGAGTCCTCAGCAACAAGTCAGTCCTCTGTCCAGTGAGCTCTTCCTGCTTCATTTATGCATTGTGATTATCTCTTGTGGGAGATTATTTCATGTTTATGGTTTTGTTACGTGCAGAAGCACTCCTTAGAGGAAAATGGATATTTCTTATTTCTAATGTAATTCTTACAGCTGTTGTAACACAGTTTCTCTTGTAGTTGGGAATACAGAACTTTAAACCTCACAGTAACAATTCATTTGCTATTGCTAAGGAAGATGTATTTAACTGGTAACATGAAGAGGTGCACATTACACTTGGCAAAAGTATCACATGCATCTTACTTAAAATTTTGTGTTGTGCTTGACTTTCAAACAAAGGAAAAGAAGCAAAATTTTTGTCTGAGATAAGTTGGAAGGCTTAAAACAACACCTTTGTGTTCATATGTAGTGTCTTTCAGATGGGCCTGTCTCTTTACATGGTGATGGCAAAGTGGAGAATTGATCCTACTGACCTTTCCCTTTTCTTTCAGCTTTTCAAGAGCTGTCTGTGGGGGAGTTTTGGATATTGTTTCCCCTCCCTTCCCCCCGCAACGTGGTTCCAGTTTCCACCAAGATCTAATGACATGGGTATTCCTTTCTGTCTTGTGTGCGCTTTCCAATCTGGCCTCATCAAATCTATCCTGAAAATGTACTACTGCACAAAGAACCAGACCTTATACTTGAAAGGCTTAAATTAATTAATGGCTTGTGCCGCTGGGACATGCCATTACTCAGCTGGTGTGCTGTACCAAAGGTCATTTCTACTGTGTTCATCTGCTTTTTTTTTTCCTCTCCTGCTAGAGAGGAATCCCCTAAAATGTTACAGAAATTCCTTTTACATACCTTAGATTTGAATGAATCTCAAACTATTATATTATTTAATGTTCCCCCCCCAAAAAAGCCCCAAACTTCCTCCCCCACCACCTTTCAGTTAGTCTGGGGGTTTTTTTCCTAATTTAGTGGGAGTGTGTGTGTATGTACGTTCACATCTTGTAGGGAACTGCTTGGGATAATTATTTTGGAATTCTTTTTTAGAATAAAAGAATCTCCAAAGTATGCAAATAGGAGCAAATTTGGCTATGTTATATGCAGATGACATTTGTAAGGCCTGCAGGCACAATTAAAACAGCTCCACTGTAGCACAGATTTAAATATTCACAGCCTGAAAGCAAGTCTGCAGGTGTATTCAGGGAAACTTTACATCAGTATATCAAGAAAGTGATCATGTGAAAATTTGATGGATGCAGTTCTGGATCTTAAAATCCAGATTTTCAAGAAAACTTGCGAATTGTATATGGGTCATTGTAAATGTGTGAATTCAGCATTATTGACAGTATTCTGTGGCAGATATTCTTGGGATCACCTTCTGGCTAGGGTGGAAATGCGTGTATGTGGCTGTGATCCCTCTTTCAAGTGTGGAATTTGTTGTATGGTCTGGCAGTTGAAGAGAGTGGGTAATTCCGCAGAAGTAAATCTGAAGTTTCATATCTCTGCATCATCTATCTCCTTGTCTTTGGCTTTATTTGTACTAGTTCTGCAGACTCTGGAGCCTGCCCTGTGGTTTCAGGGTGAGATTGATGTACGGGGATATCAACGGTAGTAAAGAGCATGTATGTTAGATGTAGTGATTTTCGATCAACATTTTGCTATTTTATGTTGTATTTAATGAGGTGTCAGTATGATTTATTAGGTTTACATAGCTGTGTTTTCAAAAATTTACTGGAGTTTCTTCTTTCTCTCCCTTTGGAAGGAGGAAAGAGCAATCTCCCTACAATGCTAAGGAGCAGGGCACATTCAGCCCATTGCAAGCACCTTCCTGTTTTCTTTCTCCACTCTCCTATATAACTGTTGTGCCTCTAATCTAGAGCTTTTCAGGACTTTCCAAAGTAGTATTCTGTAAAGTAAATTCAACAGATTTTATCAGGTTTTGTGTGGGCTGCAGGGATCTGAATAAGAAAAATAAGACATGGCAGGGAAACATTATGGGGGCTTGGAAGTACTGAAGAGCGATGAGGCTGCCTGATCTGCCTGCTTGCATTGGTTCCTTTCCTCTGTTTAAGAGCTAAAAGGCCCCTCACTGTTTTCTTATTTCATTTAACTGCAGCTCTGCACTCATACTCGAGTGAGGGCAGTATTTTTTCCTCCAACATTCATAACCTATATTGGCTTCAGCGTAGGTTTCTCCCTTAAGCAGGATAGTATTTACAGGCAACTAACAGCTTCCTAGTTGGAAAACAGCGTTGGATAAGCAAAAGATCACCCCTGTATTGCTATATGCACCCCAAAAATATTTGACTGGGTGAATCAAAATGTGTGACCAGGGTGTAGAGCACCATAAGAATATAGGTAGAATGTATGGCATGGGTATTTGTAATGGGTATCTCGTTCATGAGTTGAAAGCTCACAATTCTCTTGCATGTTTATCATGTCTTAGTTAAAATTTACTGAAATAAAGATAGATTAATACATGCAAGAATTTTAAAAAGCCTAAAACTAGATAACAGAAAATTTGTCTACACTTTATCAAAAATATGTGGCCAGAAGTAGATTTCAAATATATGTGAAAAATCCTGTTCCTGAGAAGACTCTTTATTTCAAAGCTAGAAAGGATAGAGTTTGCTTCTGCATCTATTTCTAAGCAAAAATTTGGCTATTTAAATAGTTTGTCTGACTTGAACAGTCAAAAAATGCCTGAATATTGTCACTTGGAAAAACTTGGCTGAGGTCTGCAGTATTGCACAGAAACAAGTCCCTGCTTATTGAGCCCAAAGTGTGTTCATTCACGTGTAAGCAGAATGACACTTTATTTTCGGTAAAGGGTTCAAGACACAGACATGTATGACTAGGATATAAGCTGCAAAGGTAAATAGTTTTTGAAATACAGAATTTGAGTTACCTTTGGAAAGGGTAGCTTATCTGGCAAAACAACAACACTGTGTTGGGATTAAAGACACTTCTGCTGGCATCCTCATTGACCTTCCAGAAAAAGTACACTCCAGGGGTGCTTTGCAGCATTATTTTTACTGAAACTAGTGTAAATAAGGAATGCTGTTTCTGCTTTTCCAAATGGTCTATCATGTGATTGCATTTAATCTGGAAAGAGTAAGTCTGCTTTTACATTCTTCTTTTACTACATTTGCTCACAGGATGTATACAGAACAAATAGTAGACTGAATAACATTTTCTTAAGAAAGACACAAGGCAGCATCTTTGCAAAGACATCAGCAACTAAATATATTCTGTTTTCTCTAGATCAATGAACTGAGCCATGTTCAAATCCCTGTTATGTTGATGCCAGATGATTTCAAAGCATACTCAAAGATAAAGGTGGACAATCACCTTTTCAACAAGTAAGTACAAGTAACATTTTATTGTGGATAGAGGTAGTTTGATGAAGTACCATGAACTCCGTTATTTTTCAGTCAATGGGACTGAAGTTTTGACGATTAAGTTAATCCTGCAATAAACAACCATCTGTGCTGTTTTGAAAAGCAACAGCAGGAGCTGTTGGGTAGTATTTTTCCTCCATATGGTTTATTATTGCCTTCTGAGTATCTTGCATGTTGAAGGTGATCCTTTCTTGGTGTGATTATTTATGGCTGATACAAGCAGTTATTTGGCTGTGCCTGAAAACATACATTCAAGTGCATGTACTTTTTTTTCTTTAATATTTGAATTTTAAATTTCTCATTGAAAATGAGAAATTAAACCTGAATAATGTTCAGCTTTTATAAATCCATAATAGGAAATCATACCAATCAATAGAAGCTCCAAAAGTATTAAGATCATTTAATGTAATATCTACATATCTTAAAATGCTCCCTGAACAGTATGTACAGGCATACAAAACTATCGATACTGTTTTGTGTATAACCTGAGTTTTATTCAAGAATGTGTTTGGTAAAAGGAAGAATTCTGGTACTTTGGGTCTTTTGATCTGTGGCAAAGGCCAAAATAACTTTTCTCATGTATAAGTCTGACATTGACGCTAGGATATTAAAATTAGCCATGTACTAAATGAGTCCAATTTTCTTGAAGCTTTGGCACTGTCAGTACTTTCTGGTGCCACAGATGGTATAGTAATTCTTGTATAATCCATTCTAAGATGTCATCTCTGAAGTAATTTTAGGGTGATGGGAAAACAAGCTTTTCAGTCCAGGTTCCAAAGTTACCAAAATAAAGTTTGTGTTTATTTCATCCAGTTATGCTGTAGCTTGTTGCAAAGGAAATGTGTGTAAATCTATTAAACACTGTAAAGAAAGAATGCAGTGAGCCCAAATCTCATTGAAAAAAAAGTCAGAAGAAGAGACGTAAATCTCCTTATCCTCTGCCTTGTACAAACAGAATTGAGACAGAAAACTCTAGAGTTACTTAATGCATATGTTGGTGAGTTAAGTTGGTTTGGTTTTCTTTTCTTTCAGAGAAAACATGCCAAGTCATTTCAAATTTAAGGAATACTGTCCAATGGTTTTCCGTAATCTAAGAGAAAGGTTTGGAATTGATGATCAAGACTTCCAGGTAAGTTCACTTTCAAAATGTCTAAACTGCTGTTATATACAGATTTTAAAGGTTGGTAATGGTGCAGGTGTGAACAAACAGGCCAGTGTGCTGAAGTAAAATCCTTTTGGTTTTGTGTAAATGGGAGGTAAACTAAGAGAAGATTACTCTTTTTTTTTTACTCCTTCCCCCAACTGCAGTACAACATTCCTGTTTTACCTCTGCCCCTGCCCTAGGTGTCTTGTATCGTTAGTTCCTCATGTTGCCCACTAAAATACTTCCCAGTCATAAGTCATGTTATTAAAAATTCTTGTAATAGGAAAAAAAATAATGTCTGGACATTATATATAATATATATAATGCTACATTCAGGTGGGTCACTTAGATAACAAGTTCCTTCAGTGAGGTGACTATGTCAGATATGGTTTCTGAAACAACCAGAGCCTTTTTTTTTCCCTTCATGCTCTTTTTGTTAAGAAATGTGACCTGTGGCCCGCCGACTCGTGCTGCTTCATTGTGTCTCCATTTTTCGTTGTTAAAGAGGATCTGGGAACAGTTAGCTTGTGTGGAGCAGATACAGCAAATCAAGAAATTGCTCCAGATTTGGCAGTCAAAGCTTCTTTCTGTCTTTGTGTAAGAAGGTTCTTGAGCTCTGCTTCAGTCTGGTTTGCCGACAGTCCCTGACACTCCCTTTCTCGTTCACTGCTCCTGATGCACACTGAGTTGCAGGGACGGTTCCTTCTGCATCACACTGCGAGTAGCCCTGTCCTGAGGAGCACTTGCTGTATAACTCAGCATCTGCTTCCTGTTGTGCTCTTTTAACCTACTTTGGTGCAGGCTACAGCATGTTTGTAGCCTTTACTGAGGTGAACAAGGACCAGTTTCAAGTAGCTAAACAAGTTGTACAAAATGCATTTGTCTAAACACTCCCATTCTTGCTGCATCGAGCAGACAGAATACTGCAGGTGACATCTCCATCTAAGTCCTTCGCCCTACCCTCTTTACCAGTTTCTCCCATTTCAATAGCAAGTATGTGTTAGAAATGCATCTGGAGAGTTAAAGTATGCCTGCAGCAGTGTAGGTGGGGAGGTGGGGTTATGGATCTCTGTATACAGCCACTGTAACTTTGGTGAGACATTTTGCCAATAGGTGAAGAGTGTTGGGTTGTCTTCTTATGGTAGATCTTGTGGTCATGATCCTTTCATGTCATATTTCATTATCCTGTCTACTGAACAATTGTTTAAGAGGAAATACACTGAGACTCAGGCCAACAGTTAAAATAGTTGTATCAAATTGCATACCTGGTTCAATTTTCCTGATGGACCAAAGGGGATCCTACTGTATGGGAAGTTATTAGATCCCTTTATATGAAGATTACCTTTTTCTTGACAAAGGAAAAGGATCAGCATGTCAAAGAGGAAGGACTTGTTATTGCTTCTAAAAAAAATTACAGTATCAGCTCATGCTCAGTATCTTGTAGAAGATGGGGTGATGACATTACTAGGCAATTTCAGTAAATGTCTGAGAAGACAAGATTCTGTCATGAGTTAAAACTGGCAAACGTAGCATAATCAGAAATGCTGTGTTCCACAGCACTGTGAAATGTTTCCATCTCTACTGCTGCTCTACCACACAAGTTCTTGTTGTAGCTAAGTTATATTGTCCTTTGGTCTTGTTAATGATAATAGTGATAAGACAACGTTAAATGTGATGTCCTTATTTTCAGATTGAAACCGAAAATGCTTGTTTGTAGTGATGCATTTTGTGTTCATTGGCAATGTAACCAAATGATAATGAAAAAGAAGAAAATGCAACCACATCCTGGGTTTTGAGTCAATAAAATTATGTAGTAGTTAAAATCTTCAATGCTATTTAGTATTTCAAGTATACTTAACGCAAAACAGAAGATAGTTAAAATTAATTTTAACCCAAGGGGAGGTATTCATTCATTATCCTTTTTTCCCCTCAGTCCAAGCAGTTTATCACTCTGAATTCTTATTCTACTGGGCTGTTCTGATTAAAAATGCTCAGACTAGTAATGTATTTAGAACACAGTTCTCCAATTAAATTATTTTTACAGAAATAGACATATATAAAACTCTGGTCACCCTATGTATAATATAGGGATGAAAAGTAGGACTTGCTTTCATTTTAGTGTTACATGCTCTGTGATTTAAACAGGGAATCTCACTTGACAAAAGGAGACTCACTGTATATATACTCTTTTTTCAGATAATCTTTGTCTTCAAAGAAGTTATTTCAGTGAACATTGGTTGAAATTATTGTCTTATACATGGAGCCAAACATGAATTGGAAAGAGCCTGTGCAATATTGAACTGAGGGAAAGCTTATGGAAGAGATTGCAAATAGCTTTAGATAGCTTTTCTTATATAATGATTTTCAGGAAGGAAGTCCTAATCAGTTGTGAACAATGTCATTCGCATTATTGAGCAAGATGGGATTGGTTTAGATAAACCCAATTACCATGTTCATTAGTTAGAAACATCACTTTAAATCAGGAAGAACATTCATTTTAAATGTTTTTGTTTTCAGAATGTTCTGCAGATATCCTTGATGAGTTGTTCCAGAGGGCAGATAGTGCTTACTCATAAGGAAAGACTAAAAAAATACCTACCTCATGAAAGAATGTGGTAGGGTACACTCCAATTACTGATCTGTACTTGACATTGTGCTATTCACTTTGTACAGTAATTTTGTGGACTCGTTAGCACAGGCTTAGTTCACATATGGAGTGATTAATATGAGGATCTTCTCTTACAGAGATCTCCTTTTATCCCAGAAGAGATATTTACATCTCATGAAGTATGGGGGGGGGTTTCCTACAAGCAGTCTGACTTCAGTGTCAGGGGAATTCCTAAAATTGTATGTGGCTCATGCCCTCCATGAGACCATTTCTAGTAATGGCAATTACAGTTCTTAAAATGGACTCACTCCCTTCACATGATGAAAACCAACTCCTTTTTTTGAGATGTCTTTGGTAAACTGCTCTACATAGAACCACAGAATCGCATGTATCTGTCATAGCTGGCTGGGCATCTCTGAGAGATGTTTTGATTAGCACTGAGCTAGGATTGAAATTTCATGGAGATACATGTGTGGATCTTCACACCGAGTGGGTTTTTTTGGGTGAGTTGTTCTTTACTATGGAGAGCAATATAGAAAACATAGCATGAAGTTAGTTAAACCTTGAGTTTTATTCAAAGGTTGCCTATCGAAACTTGTTATGACAAATGAAGCCTTTGTTCTATGTTAAGAAACTTGGGGTTTATGTCAGAATAATCTTTTATTAATCCCCAATTCTCCTGCTTGGTGATCACATATTACTAAGGTATTTATTGCACCAAATTAAAATATGGTCTTTTTTTTCTTAGAAAGGGAAACACAGATGATGATTAGTCAGTATGAATCAAAATTGCATTTGAATAATGAAAAAACCCCACACTGAATATAAATTATCAAAGAGAAAGAGATTATTGTTATGCTTTATGCTGTTGGATGTTACAAGTAACTACATATGGATCTCAGAAGATAATATTTTTAAGTATAGTTTTTTTGAAGTAATTCCACAAGCCAGAGCATTAAATAATCAATTTTTTTACCTTGATAGGATATATTATCTTGATCTTGTATTTTTAATGTCCTCTATTTAATTGAAAAAGAATCCCTAACTCTTTAAAATCCTCCTGACATTCACAGGAAAATACTTGAGAGTTCCAAGTGGAAAAGAATAAATAGGGATTAAAAAACAGATGTAATTAAGTAAATCTGGATTTATAGTCCAGATTCTAATATTATATCAGGCACATAATAGAAATTCTACTTTCACTTTTCAGAAGTCAGCCTTTAATATAATTTAATCCCAAGTGGGTATTGGCACCAAGATGTTCAGGATTGTTAAAGTCTTGTTTGCCATGGGTAAAGGCAGTAATGGTAGTATGGTGTTGAGCCAGCTATACTAACAAAAACTGTGGCCTTTGTGGTCTTTCCAGCATGTAAAAAATGAAGTTTGCAGTCTGAACATTATGTTCTAGGATTTGGCACCTTGTGAGCCCAAATAAGAATTTAGTGACTGTGGGACTTAACCTTAGTAAGTATGGCAACAGAAATTTTAACCTTCATTTTCTCTTAGCTTTCCCAAGAGAAAACATTTAATTTGCATTGCTTTTCAGCAGTTCCTTGCCTAAACATAAGTATCAGTCACAATTGGGTATTCAAACTCAAAAAAAGGAATTTAGCATGTGCTGGCAACATCAAAACAATGAGCTGATGGGCGCTCCCTGAGCTCTTGGGGAGATGGCCATTGAAAGTGAGGCATCAAGCCAAGCTGTGCAGAGCTGAAGGGGAAAGACTCCCAGAAAAACAGCACTAACTCTTTCCAAAGCAAGTGCATGCTGTAAGCTGACAGTTCCAAATCCAGACATACTGTCTCAATAGGATAACGTGATTTAAGAAGGAATCACATGTTTTATTCATTAAACTCTCATTCAACCAAGGCAAGGAACCTCCATAGCCTTTCTCCTGGAAGGATAGCTCAGTGCAAAAAAAGAAAAAGGTTGTATTTTGCCTTTCTCTATTGAAGTTTTTCTCATCTTTCACCACAGTAATCAAGTCCCTGAATACAATTTCGTTATAAATAGGTTCATAGGTTTTCCAAATGTGTACATCCATATCTTAGAAAGATCATAGAAAGGACTTGATACATCTGATGGGTGCACCGCAGGGCCAGTGGTGTCATGTCTTCATTTTTTGGAGGTCCCATGACATTCACCATAGGTCTTTTGAGAACACTGCTTTTGAGCTGACAAGAAATCATTGTGCAGTATTGTCCACAAAGCTGCCAAAGGCAAGGAGAGGTCATACCACTGAATGTGCTTGTATTGTGTGTCACCTGTCAGGTATGCTTTGCTACACCCCAGACTTCTTAAACATGTGTCACTGTCAGAGATCAGTGTTTCCCGGTTGTGTTTGCTCATAGGTGTGTCCAGACAGGAACCTGCTCAATGGTAATGGTAGAATGCATGGTGCCAGCATACAAAAAGTAAACCCAAAAATCTTCTCTACCCATCCCTGTGTGACAAAACCAAACATCTCTGGGTTGGTGCTTCTTTTGTTACATTAAACCACTAGTGCTTTGCCTTTCTTCTCTTAGAAATCACTGGCAAAGCACTGCCCTGAACACCATCCCAGGAGTGGGCTGCTTGTTTCAAATTACAGAAAAAAAATGCTGGAGCTTCTATGTCAGGTTGTGTGACACCATGTGTCTCTGATATGCTTCTGAATCGGTAATCCAGGTCTAAATCATCCATATCTGTGATTCCTGGCGTCTTATTAAAGAAAAAACAAACAAAAACCAAAAAAAAACCAAAAAACAAACAAACAAAGAAAAAAACCCAAACAAAAACCAACCCACATGTTGAGGGGGAGCTACAAGCTTGTCTTCATGAGAAGCTGTGCACGGGCCATGGGCCAGGCAGCACCGCTGTAACTGCTGTCACAGAACAGCCAGACCGTGTGTACGTAATTCTCTAACAGTGATGAACCACTGCCAGGGTTTTCCACTGACCTATGATTTCAGTCATCACAGAGCATCATCTGTGCACTTGTTTTTGCTTATTCGTTCATGCAAAGCTTGCCCAGAGGCTCTCTTAAATAGCCTGGGATGTGATCTGATTTGTCTTTAGGGTACGATGGGCTTGCGAAGCTTGTTTTAGTGTTCCATGACTTTCAGATGAGATCACAGTACCAAAAACTGTTGTTTGCCTTTCCCATTTCACGATGTCTGGACAAAGATTTAAATCAATGAGAAGCTGTTAAGCCAGTCGGTTTGAAAGATTGCTGTTCTTCTAAAGCTCCCCATGCTCTATCACCAGAATTTTCCTATTGCCCTTTTTCTTTTTTTCAGGAAAAGCTCTGACCCAATGACAATTTCTATTAGGCTCCCTTTTTAGATTAGTTACACCAAACATTTGTATTACATCTAACACATACTTCATACATTCAAAGTTTCTAAAATATAATCTTGTCTGCTAAAGTAGCAGTTAGAAAACAATGACATTTACATTAGACGTGTAAGAGATTAGAATGAGCTAATTAAATTGACCTTTAAATCTCTCCACCCTCTTGGAGGCTGTGGTTAATCCTTGGCCTCCCACTGTGGAGATAAATATCCGTGCTGTGAACATTTTAAGCAAAGAGTGCAGAGGAGGAAGAGCCTCACCAGCAGTTAGTCTTTGAAGAGGAGGCCAGTTCTTTGCCAGTTATAAACATAGCTTGCAGTTACGGAGTGGGGACGAGACACAAGCTTTTCCTCTACTTTAGTGGTTCTGCTCCATGTGTTTTCTCACAAAAATGGTTTTGGTTGGGAAAAAAGCTCCAAACAGTTTGACTTGTTGCTTTTAGAAACAACCAAACTCTCTCTAGAAATCAGTTTGTTTCTTTGATGTGTGGTGTTGGTATAACTAGCATTGTCAATACTGCCAGTAGTGTTACGTAATTACAAATGGCTGATATTTTTATTGACTGGTGTGCAAGGTACAAATAGACTTCCAAAGGATAAAGAATGAGGTGGTGTTTTACCTGGCTTCTAAAGACTCTTGAGGAGTCTCTTACAAAGTACTTGGCTTGGTATTTTGTGACTTCAATTTTTAAAATGCCAATTATTGTAGGCCTTTATAATAAGAAATAAAAATTATGTGAATAATAGATGATTAAACGACAACAATCAAAATCTAATTGTCAATGAGCAATTGACATTTCATGTAGCAAAAACTTGCTGAAGATGTGAAATCCATCCAAATGGCAAAGTGGGATAAAGACAAGGATGTTGTAGAAAAGCCACTTTGATTGCCTGCCATTCTGAGCCTGACCAAATGAGATCCCTTTTAATATGCTCAAATGAATAGTTATATGGATAAAAAGGAGTGCAGAACTGCAGAAGGGAAGGCTGCGTTCAGGGAGGTAATAGCTCTGAGGAGGAATAAGAGGTCAAAGAGGACAAGAATTAAGCACTGGTGTAAGCTCTTGGCTAGGTGGAGCAACTGTCCCTTGGGTGGATAAATTGGAAGGTATAAAGTAAGATTAGAAAGAGCTCTTAACTTTTTTTGAATGGTTTGGGGTTTTTTTTTAATACCTGAAGCTAATACTATATATAGTTTTGATGCTAGTCATCTTGAAAAAGGATGTTGAAAATTTGGATACAGAAAAAATGGCATTGAAGGAATTTAAGGACACAGAGAATGGTGAGAGAGGCAGAATGACCTGCTGCGCTTGCAGAAGTTAGAATTGAGAAGTAGGTAGCATGTGAGTATCCTTGCAGAATACCAATACTAGTTACTTTAGGAAAGAATAAATAGGAATGACTGGAAAAAAAAATTCAAAATTAGACTCGCCTTTTTCAGGAGCACAAATGATTGAATGTTAGAGAAACTTGGTCTTATTAAGTTGCAAAAATCAAGGCTGTCTTTCTGGGAGTTGTACCGTGACCAAAAAGCAAGGACTGATGTTCAGTTTAGGAGCGGATTGGTGAAATTAAAGACTAGTGGTTGTGATGAATTTTGGTTTGTGAAATTCTGTTGAAGACTCCAGAAAAGCTCCTGTGAACTTCAGAGAACTCTGGATCCAGATCCCAAGAGCACCTATGGAAAAAACCTTTTCCCTTACCTATTATATTTTTATTGTAGAAAATAAAATTGTGCAGATTGCTGAGAGTTTAGGGAAGAGATGCTGAGGGGGTTTATAGTAGCTCTCAATAAGCTTTCAGGTAGTTTGCTAAAGGCTATGCTGTTCTTGGGCAAAATTATGGCATGTAATTTAGGTGTGCTGATTAATTTTTTGTATCAGAACTCTTTGGGAAATGAAATAGCAGTATGTGGTGTAGCCTTTGCCCATTATATTTGAAGCTGTATCTTTCTTATCAGAAATTAAGTCTGTGGTATGGGACAAATTTTTGTGATTTGTAGCCTCTCAGCAGTGAAGACCAAATGAGTATTTCTGGTTGCCTAACTACTCAATGCAACGTAGGTGATATTTTAATACTGATTTATGTAAGGGTAGTGAGACTTCCAAGCAGTGGTTTCTCAGAGGGAAACTATTGGTGAGAGTGGGGGAGGTATATGAAAGAGAAATTTATCTAGTAAAGGTATCTCTGAGCTTGGCATGTTAAATGTGTCTTCAGTTGTATAAGTAATTACACAAGTAATTTAACGTAGTCTTTAAATGACCTCATAAAAGTATTCACACTTTAAAAGTACAAAACCTTTTCTTTCTCCTGAGACCAAAAAACCAGCAGGCACAAGATTAAAACTTCACAAATGAGAAGTGAATGGGGAATTGGCAGAACACGCACACTCGGAGCAGGAGACTTGCAGTGAGTTGCTAAGTGAAGCTGTTAAGTGGAACAGGGTATGTGTGGCTGACAGATGTTTTAATTGTGCCAGAGGACTGAGGCACACTGCGGCGGAGTTGGGGAAGGCTGGGAAAATCTGAAGGGGACAGGGCACTGTGACCCTCGTTTCTTTGAGTTCTGTGTTCACTGACACTATAGTATAAGCTGGTGATTTTTTTTTTTCTACCTTATTCTCACTAGTTTTGTGATGTTGTACAGCTAAATATATGCCCCACTGGTTCCTGACACAGTATGGAAGGGCTGTGAGGTGGCAGTAAGTGATGGTAAAAGGGTTGTTAGATCATCTTTTGGAGGATAAGTGTTGGGTGGTGTTTTGTCTGTATCTGAAGGATATCCTCCCTGTTCTGGCTTTGCAGCTCATAGATCTGTGCTAAGTGAGGAGTGGCTCGTTTCCCATCTGTTCGTATTCCACTTAGCCTTCCCCTAATTAAGAAGCAGAGCCAGAGGGAATTCAATCTGGTATTTGCCGTGATCTATCTCTCTGCCTCTCCTTTCCCCCTCCCTCAACCCCGCTTATATTTTCCTTTTGGAAAAGGGAGATGCTTGAGTTTCATTCTTCTATTTCCTTCTCAGTCCCCTACAGACACCTCTCCCAAGAAGGAGATACTGGGGCTGGGGACAGCGATGGGGTCTCTCTTAGCCGAGTTCGGTGCTGAACAAGGAAGCAGAGGAGAAGCCCCACACTGCTCTCTTTAGGCAGATTCAATCAGCTTTTCTTCCAAGGCATTTGTGCACAGACGTCTATAGTACAGCTCATTTTACTCACTTTTTGTACAAATTGTCACCGGAATGTATCTCTATTCTGGCAAAAGGCATCTGGATCACAGGAGTGTTTCACCACGTACTGTTTTACAGAGCTGCGTTTGGCAGTAAGAGACATGACTGATAGCAGTCTGAACTTCAGAGCACTACAGTTCAAATAAATGCATATTTTCAATCTGCCTGAGCATTACTACATGTTTCTTCTTATTGTCTTCATTAAGATTAAGTTGACTGACTTAAAAAGCATTTACTTACCTGGATATGTCTAAAATCTAATTTTAAAAGGGATGACCCCACAAACTTTCCAGTCCTTGCAGTGTGAAGTACATGTTGGACATCACATGTGGTGTTACTCATATTTTTGTCTGAGATTTCTTACCAGTTATAGGTTTACTAGTGGGCTGTGCTTTATAGAGGCATAAGTGCAGGACCTTCCTGGGAGTTTGTGTGTTAACTTACGGAAACATTTTCCAACAAAGAATCTCTTCACTTCTAACATATGTACTATTAATATGTCAGTATTTGGCAGGGTTGAATGGGGCACAAAATGCTTCGATTTATACTTAACAGTGTTGGGTCAAAGAAGTTAGCTTCACCTACATCAAAAGGGATGGATTTTAGTGTTTCTAAAATATTTTAAAATAGCCATATGGTTTCCCCTTTGAAGCCCCCAAACTCTTCTAGTTTGATCCTTTCAGTGAAGCTGTTCCTTGATCTTACTTGCTAATGATGACTTGCCAGTGCAGGCCAATTCTCATAATCTTTTTATTTAAACACTCATTGTTGTCATGATCAGGCAACAGTATATGTATTTTGTTGAAGACTGATTTCTAACTATAAACAAATATAACTAGTATAGTTGAGAGGAAAGATACTTTGCAGCAGAACTAGGAGCTTTACTTGAGAAGGAATTTGAACTTTTCTCCGTTCACAGAAGTGAGAGTTAACCATTATCAACAAAATTGTCCTCAGACAAACCTCAGCCATGCATTTATCAGCACAGGGAAATGGTAATGCAAGTAGTAGTAATGAGCACAATATAATAGAATAAAAATTTATTTTTCAGCTTTTTTGACCATACTTATTTAATAGACTTACAGTAATCACAAAATAAAGTCCAGTAAATAGTAATATTAACGATGTTGTGCATGTTTCACCTTCTTTCAGAGCTCAAAGGAACTACATTCTGTATCTGAACAGAGCATTGTATTGAGAGAGTTATAACAGGGATGGAGAGTTAGTAGAAATAAAATGTTAAAGATTTTAATCAGAAGACGTTTTTAATCTTCAACATGTTTAATGTTTAAACTCCTGATCTTAAACTCCAATGTATTACTAGATGCAAGAGTATCATAGAGAGGGCATTTGGGTTATCTGTGCATGTGTGTAACAGTGTTGCTTAGTTGTTCTTTAGGCTTAGAGGTTATATAGTTTATTCTAACAAATTTGTGCATGTGGAAAAATTATAGCTGCATGCATTCTCCATTAAGTTTGATATAGATAACTAATAATAAAAAAAATCTACTAAAAATAAATGCACCACAATTTCTAACCAATTAAAGCATTAAGAAGCAGTAGATTGTGTGCTAAATAATTATCTACAGATGTATTATATTCTCTTGTTGGTGAAACTTTCGGTATAATAGTTGTATTTGCAAATTAACTTGTCATTATAGTTAACAATCAGGCAGAATTCATTTTCATTAGAAAAAACAAGAATCTGTAAAAATTCAGTAATTTAACAAGGTTTTCTCTAGTTGATTTAAAATATGATTCTGTACTATTTTCTGTTTGAATCTGACTAGTTTCTTTTTTTTTTTTCTGCCTAGCCTGAATTGTAATTGAGATGCATGATAGGAGGAGTATTGGTTAATTCATTAACTTAGTGTAACAGCTGTGATTTCTTTTAAAATGTATTATTGTTATGCTGCCCATATTTTTTAAGTCCATCAAGTACCGTATTCCGTCGGGGATGGGTGGGAATAGCAAAAATGTGTTTGTTTTGATGGCTTGCTACATAAATATACCTGTATGGCAGATGTTCTTGGTTAATGATGGAGTGAAAGGAGGTTCCCGGAAATCAGCAAGAACTTTATTTTAAGGCCCAACACTTAGAAGAGCTTTCCTGTGCAAATAGTGCCTATGAAAACAAGAGAAGACATTTTAAAAGAGCAAATGGTTATAGGAATAACATTCAGAAGACTTGAAATCAAAAGTGCACTTTTTTTGCCCCTTTCTGGCCACAGAATTAATAACTGAGCTTCAGCAACTGATAAGGCCAGAGAATAAGCATCTCCTCTGTGTTTTATCTCAGTCAAAACATTGCTAGGAAGGTACTTCATTCATACCAAGTACTCCCAAGTCTGAATTTCACTCAAATCTGACAAGTGTTTTGGGGAAAGAATGTTAAAATATAGCTTAAAGGCATTTGAATTTTTTGAG
Source organism: Zapornia atra (assembly GCA_013400835.1). Lineage (NCBI taxonomy): Eukaryota > Metazoa > Chordata > Aves > Gruiformes > Rallidae > Zapornia > Zapornia atra. The sequence goes on along the minus strand of VZTU01002583.1, from coordinate 150,520 downwards.
AATAATGCTAGTTCAGATCCTCCTTCCCATATTATGTCAATCCCTCCTCCCTCAGAGGTTCAGTGGCAGACTGCCAAGTATCTGTTTTTACACCTTTTTATAGTAAAACAACTTAAGTCTTCTCCCCACCAGCTTAGGTGCTTTCAGGGTTTATACCACCTGGCTTACAGTTTGAAGACTAGAGTTCTCTGGGAAAAATACATTCAGAAAACCGGTTACTGCTTTGTTGCAATAATTAACGTAGGAATAACACCTCTAAAGGGCCTCCAGAAAGCTGGAGAGGGACTGTTCCTAAGGGTCTGTACTGACAGGACATGGGGTAATGGTCTTAAAAGAAAAGCAGGTAGATTTAGACTACATATTAGGAAGAATGTCTTCCCTGTGAGGGTGGTGAGGCCCTGGCACAGGTTGCCCATCAAAGTAAATGTGGGGGGGAAAATGTTTTTATTTCATGTTAAACTGATTTAAGAAAGCATCCCACACTTGGGATAAGATCCAACTTATGCTGAAGGCCCGCTGAATTTAATGGGTCTCCGAAAGTTGGAGATGTAATTGTTTGTGTTCAAGTGGCCTCTGAAATTGGGGTTATAGTGCCCTCATCTCTTGATCGAGGTTATTACTACAATAATTACTGGCCTTCTGTCACTGAGGTTGCATCTACGTGTCTAGCTCCTGCAGAAGTTCACAGAGCTTATGAACAGATTTATCGGTGATAAAACTTCCAAGTAAGAAATAGCTAATATAACAATAAAATGTGGGTTTGGTACCTGGTTGTGGTAGACTTGACCCTATTTGTAAGTACTTTCTGAAAGCATCATCATTCTAACAGAGTAAATCTGGTTTTTGACTTAGTTCACGGTGCCTTATCGAACCGTGAAACGTGTCACATTCTGTGGCTGCTGGAGCTGAACTTTTGCTGTTTAGGAATTTGCAATGTTTACGTTTATATAAAATTTTTTGTTAAAACTTTCTGTGAAAATGGCTTTGTTCTAGCAGGGAGAGCATTGTGCTATGTGAGTGTGGGAGGGGAGAAGTGTGTTTCACTTTGGCAATAGCTGTTCTGCAGCATGGTACGATGAGGAACGAGAGCAGGAGCTGGGGTTTTCTGCTACTGGTACAGATACACCAAATGGATGCTGCAAGCTTATTTCATACACATAGACGTGTTCCAGCTGTCTGTAATTAACTTGTTTAATCTTTTCAGAGTGAGGTCCATTTTTATGGAAGTGCACATGAGGTGTAAGAACATTGTTGTGTTTTCTCATGGCTGCACTGCTGCTGTAACTACTTGCTTGAAAAAAAGTATAATTGTATAATTTAAGTATGTAACAACTGGCATAAACTCTTACTGGTAGAGCAAGTTGTTTTCAGCCAAAAGCAAGTTGTTACACTTAATCTAATTTATTTTTACTTTTTTAAATATCAAGAAATCTAATCTGGATACTTTCTGAAGAAAAAAAAAGGCTTCTTTTACTATTGTTGAAGCACAAGTAGACTCAAGCTTCCGTCTAACAATGGTCACTAATCTCTAGCAGTTTTTCTTCTAACTACTGTACAGTCTATTTCACAAAAGGAGGTACTGTGCCATAATATTATGTCTTTAATCCAAGATACAGAATCACTGGAATAGCTCAGGTACTAGAACTCAGAAATCTATAGCCATGATCTTGTTTATGCACCAGATCACACTGGCTCAAGTGCAAATCCTGCTCAGTTTTAAAGTGATACTGTTACTACGGTTGAATCCTCTATTTATAGCTACTACGGTATAATACAGTATTCCTTTTGGATTTTTAATAACTGTATGTTTTCATCATTATGTATGATAATGTATACATAACTAAGTGAAATAAATTCTCATACAATGTTGAGAGTGACTTGGTAACCACTGATGGACAATACCTTCTACCAGACATTCTTTTGTTCTCTGCATACTTTTGAAGTGATTTGAAGTGATTTGTCAAGATAGTGCCATCTGTGATTACATGCGTTGCAGAATTCAGCTCTGTGCAGATGTATTGAAAAATATTTTAAAATAAATGTACAGTATTCTAATGAAATGTTATGTATTTTTGTCTGAATTGGTGCTTTTTTTTGTTTTAAATCAACAGAATTCATTGACAAGAAGTGCACCCCTTGCCAATGATTCCCAAGCACGCAGTGGTGCCCGCTTTCATACATCTTATGACAAAAGATATATCATCAAAACTATAACAAGTGAAGATGTAGCAGAAATGCACAACATACTGAAGAAATACCATCAGGTAATATACTAATTATTATCAGGGTGTGGAGTCTCTTCTTAATAATGCCAATATTTTTAGGGTGTTAAAAATTTTAAATTAATAATTATGGAAAAACAGTCACTTTGGACTTTTTCCCCTTTGCATGCGCAATTTATTGTATGCCTGCAATTCATAAGGCTTCACTTTTCTAAATAGCTCAGCTACCTATTATAGTGAAGTGATGCATTCACATGATACAGAGATACTAACCTGCTGGCCATAAGCTCCTTCACCTTACTCGGAAGTTCGTCTTTCAACTAGTGGACTTTCAGGCTTGAAACAACTTTAATCTGGACTAGTTTGGAGGTGTCTGTGTATGTGTGTATCAGCGGTGCAGATGACACTTTCTTCCTGGTCTGATCACCGAATGTTGTGTTTCACTGACAACAGATTTCAAACAATTAAAGTCGTGCTCTATGAGAAATTAAAAATTTGATACAGTTGATGTAAAATTCGTGGTAATAAAAAAGCAGGTAATGCCAATGGGAATTTCCATAAACAACAGTAAAGCCAAAAGTGAGCAGTGGAGATCCCTCAAATCAGCCTTGGTAGCTGTCATACTGTGCCAGTGTATAATTTGTGTGAATGGTACAGGGGTCAGGGATGGGGGGGAGCAGAAATTGGGAAATATGAGAAGCCTTAGTAAAATCAGTGCTAATTTTCTTAGCCCCAGATGTTTGAATAAGCTCTAAAGCTTCAGAAAAGCCTCTAAAAATCACCTAAAATATGATAACCCGGTAGGGAGGGCTTTTTTATCCTTTCCATATTCTTGTTCACTTCTGTGGGGTGGGATTTCAGGTAAAGACTTCAGGACATTTGGGATTGGGACCTGTTTGTGGTAATTTATTTTCTACTTGGCTGTCTCACGCTCTGTTCTTCACATGTTGAAGGGAGATCTCTGAATGCCCTCCAAGTCCAGAGTACCTTGGAAAGCCTTCAAAGACTTAGATATGAACTTCTTCTCCCTCTGCATGTTGTTCTTCTGTTTAAATAAAGTAGGGCCACCGAGTGTTTCTTCTAACATAGATAAGTATCACTATCAGCAATGTTCATAAGACCATCTTTTAATTAAAATATTACTAAAGAGAAACTTTATTATCTAGTCGTAATTTGGGGTTATTTTTATTAGTTTTCAAACTTAGAATTTTAGCTTTGATCTGAAAGGGTTTGATCTGTGAAGCAGTTTAGCAGAATTAAAGTTTTAATCCGTTTCATATTTGGCATTAGAAGCTAGTATTACTGATCCAGATTTGAGACTTAATCCAGTTGACAAGTCATACTGCTTTTCAAAGCAGCCGTCTCCCTTCAGGAGTGTCAATGAAGACAGTGCTAATGTGAATGAGCTTAACAATTGGGAATCTTTTTTTCATTAATGCTTTTAAACACTGGGGATCGTTACAGGCTAGGTTACAAGGAACAGTGGTCTGAAAGCTAGCTGTACCAGGTAACTAATTTCACTTTCTACTGGAAAAACATCCACTTAAGAAAGCTCTCCTTGGTGCCTCAAGAGATCTGTAAAGAAAAAACTTACATTTATTCTTGTCTCGGAACTTGAGAGTACTTTATAAAGTATGGTAAATGCAAAGGAACTCAAGTACAAAGACTGTTTAATAACTGGAGTTTTTAAAAAAATAAATGAATTTTAGTATCTTCAGCAGTGTACTGAACAAAATAATTTAAATGAAAGAAAATCTAAATTAAATCCGTCTAACTGGTGGTGGCTGATAGGGTGTTCAGTGTGTTGCTGCTGAAAATGTTATGCTTGGAGTCACTAGGTACAGCAGCTTGTCTTCCCATTTCACTAGGTGTTTTCAGACATGCAAAGCTTATCTTAGCCTACAGATTCTAGAGAACTCTGTGCTGATGGAAAGGTTTTAATCTTGTGACTGAGTCATCTAACACAGACTGGCCGTAGACTACCATTACAGAATCACAGAACATTAGGAGTTGGAAGGCACCTTGAAAGATCATATAGTCCAACCCCCCTGCCAGAGCAGGGTCACCTAGACTGAGTTGCACAGGAACACATCCAGGAGGGTTTTTAATGTCTCCAGAGAAGGAGACTCCACAACCTCTCTGGGCAGCCTGTTCCAGTGCTCCTTCACCCTCAGAGTGGAAAAACTTTCTCCTTATATTCACATGGAACTTCCTATGCTCCAGCTTACACCTGTTGCCCCTTGTTCTATCCCTGGCCATCACTGAGAAGAGCCTGGCTCCATCCTCCTGACTCTCACCCTTCGCATATTTATAAACGTTAATGAGGTCACCCCTCAATCTCCTCTTCTTCAAGCTAAACAATCCCAGCTCCTTCAGCCTCTCTTCATAAGGAAGGTGTTCCACTCCCTTAATCATCTTGGTGGCCCTGTGCTGGACTCTTTAGAGGAGTTCTATGTTCTTCTTGAACTGAGGGGCCCAGAACTAGACACTGGATCAGGTGCAGTCTGAGTAGGGCAATTCCTACTAGCAAACAGTGCAATACCAGGTAACATCTACTAGCACTAGGGCTCATTAATGGTTCCTACTGTGGTCTTGCTTTGGGCAACCTAGCTGTCACCCAGATAATTCTGGGCAAGGTGCAAGGTATTAACTCAGGCCACTTACTATTCCCACTTAAGATTTTGAAAACAAGTGTCCTGTTTTAGAGGAGAACTTAATAATTTTGATGTAAGTTACTTCATTCCAACTAGAACTGACTCCAGAGGTCAGTCCCAAGACCCATCAGTTCACTGGCATGGGTTTGACTTTATGTTTCTGTCGATGGCACACTTGCAGTAGCACAAGACTTTCCAGATACCACACTGGTACTCCTGTGGAAATCTTTGTCAATAAAACAAGTTCTCTTGAGTTGAATTTTCTTTTGGCATACTCCCTTCTGCCAGTAGAAGAAAAGTCGAGTTCCCTGTACTGGTCTACATACTTACCTTACTGTCCAGTATCTTCATGAACAGTAATTATTGCTACAGTCGAAGAAGCTAATTCTAACTACACACAGTGTACCAAGTATGGGGTTTTTTGGGAAAAGTCTAGTTGTTAGCTTTCCTCCACTTTCAGTTTGCTCATTGCTGGCAACACTCACCACATATGTGAATATTTCTGGCCCAGCTAAGTGTGCTTCACAGCCCAGGTGTGACTGAGCTTGGGACGAGTTTGGGACTTCGGTGGCATGCCGAAGTATGCCTTACATCATACCCTGTGCCAGGCTGCTCTTAGAGCAGACCTGTATTTGAAAGGTTCAGCCTTCCAAGGAAAGGACCCTGCAGACATGTTCAGGCCAGTTATGTAGTGCACTGATTGTTCTGGGTGGAGCAACCATTCTCAAGATCACTGGGGAGGCGATTCATACGAACCTTATAAGTTTGTTTCCCCTTTGTTAGAAATCAAATACTCTGAAAGGACTTGAAGTTAGATCATCTATCCATTGTGAACAGTAACATGTAAACCCTTGGTATCTTGTACCCTCTTTCACCTGCCCAAGAAGGGAATAATTATCTTCCAGTTAATTCTGATGTGATTATGAGTGAATTTTGTAATTTGTGACAGATCATCTCATTCCTCTCTCTTTTTCAGGCTTTTTTCTATTTCCCTCTACAAATTCATTCCAGGTTTCTTCCCCAGGTTGAAACTCTGAATGGGTTTCATTTAAACCATAATATTTACTCACCTGTTTCCTTATTAAGGCTAACAGATCCAAGCTGATAGAACCTTTCAAGGTCTTGGAAGTAGCTCCGTCCTTGTTCAGGGACCAAAGAAACCTTATCAAACATTTCTAAGCTTGAACAATAAATACAAGAGGACAGCTATTTTTAAACAAAGAATGTTGGGGAGGGGACCATGTCAAGTCAGATATGTGAGAGACTGTATATGTTCTTTATTTAACAAAACAGTCCTTATCCCTGGCACTTGCAAAATAGCTGTCATTGTCTTTGCACCTTTTTGAGCTACGGAACTACTGATGAAGCACCTGAGAGTTAGTGTGGTCAGCAGAGAAATGTAGTGGGGCAGTTTTCCCATAAGCACCTCCAAAATCTAATTCTTAAAGTACCCGTGATTTTTTGTCAAGTTACGAAACGGTCAGAGACACCATGACTGCCACTGGAAAGTTAGAAATAAAGGTCATTTTTATAAGTAACTGGATGTTGTGGAGATATATAGTCCACAAATGCATCCTGTACTTTCTGTCTTCCCTCTTTCCATCTGTGTGAAGGTTGAAATATTTTGTCTGTTCTTTGGAGCTGTGAGGAACTGAGGTTATAGTTACACAGTAGGTATACATAAATATTTACAAAAGGAGTAGGAATTGCACATAGCTTTTAAATGCTTTGTAAGTCTAAAAATACCAAGTCTAGATTGTCTGGTTTTTAATGAACCAAAGTTACAGTGGGGGTGTGTGTACACCTTAAAGAAGTTGGGTTGGTTTCAGGGAACAGAATGGCTAGTCACTTGTTAGAAATGAAAATAAAGTAAGTTAGTTTGGCTCAGCAGCATTCTATTGCAATATCAGGTATTTTAAACAAGGAACCAAGTTTGGTGCATCACAATTTCCTGTAGCATTACCACTGTTTAAAAACAAATTAAAAATCAAGAGTAAAGCCAAAAAGATCAAATTCCAGGCCTTAAGGCTACAGACTAGAAATGTCTAAATAGCTAAAAGGGAACCAAGCTTGAAGGAATGTCAGGAGAGGTTTCTATAGAAACAGCATAAAAGTATATAGCAATTCCAAATTAAAACTGTTGAATTGTAAATAGTAGTTGTGACAATTGTAAGTTAGAGTTACTATCTGAAATTAGGAGTCGCTTTCATTCGTTCACCCTGTCTGATGTGATGATGCCTTATTTTTTCTTAGCGGCAGTCAGGCCCACAACCTCAGACAGATGGTGAACACTTCAGTCTAAACACTGACACTTTCTGTCAACTCATCAGATGAGTCTGACGCTTTTAGTACTGAGTAGGAACACTAGAGATCATTATTTTCTCTTGCAAAGTTAAAAAAAAAAAAAAGTCCACCACTTGTAAGCAAAACGGGGGAATAATGTCTTTCTCTGTGCTTAAAGTTGCAAAGCATCTTGTTATTTATGACTAGACTATATAAAGTCCATTCTGCATGGACCACCAGCCTTCTATCTATGCCAAAACACAAACTGCCATAGAGCTTGAACCAGCTAGGTTTCTCTGTGTTATGGTAAATTTGAATATATATGACATGTTTGGTTCTTACGCCATGGATTTCCATGCTAGCCAGTTTCTAACTGCTCTCGTATTTTCTGATGCATACTGTGAAATACTGCTTTCAGTCACATCTTAATGTAATTTGCAGTTGGTTTGTGCTGCTTATGTTATTTGTGTACTGTCAGTAGAATGCTTCTTGCTACTCTTCAGGTGTTACTTCAGCTGAACATCATTTCCTTTATCAAATGCACTAGAACTGTTATTATGTGCAAATGGGTCAGGCTTTCAAATATTAGAAAAGCTGTTGCTGCTTGGGCTCACAGGTGTAGTTTGACCATTTCAAAACATGTTAAGAATGTTCATGTTAAATACTTAAACAGTATGGGAGAGCAAAATCAAATATTTGTTTGAAATACCTCCAAATCTAGTGTAGTTGGGATATAAACCTATGTTACTGACCCCAAGAGCGTGGACCAGGAAAATGGAGTTAAACCCACCTCTGCCTTTGGCATTGTTAAAGGGGAGCTCAGCAAAGCCTTCTAGAAGTGTGTTGCCACAAGTTCACCCTGTGTTTAAGGCACAGATAATAAATACCCTGCTTCCTCCTAAAGGAAAACAATGTCAGCATATATTCAAGCTTTGTTTATGTTTTTTAGATTTATTGTCCTGCGCAATAAGTTTAATTTATGAGAAGCTCAGGATGAGCCAGGAATGTGCACTTGCAGCCCAGAAAGCCAACCGTATCCTGGGCTGCATCAAAGGCAGTGTGACCTGCTGGGAGGGGTTCTGCCCCTCTGCCCTTGTGAGACCCTCCCTGGAGTACTGCACCCAACACAAGAAGGACATGAACGTGTTGGAGTGAGTCAAGAGGCGGGGGCCATGAAGAAGATCAGAGAGCTGGAGCATCTCTCCTATGAAGACAGGCTGACAGAGTTGGGCTTGTTCAGTCTGGAGAAGAGAAGGCTCCAGGGAGCCTGCCAGTACCTGACGGGACCTGCAGGAAAGCTGGAGAGGGACTTTTTATAAGGGCCTGTAGTGACAGGACAGGGGTAACGGCCTTAAACTGAAGGAAGACAGATTTAGGTTAGCTATCAGAAAGAAATTCTTCCCTTTGAGCGTGATGAGGCCCTGGCACAGGTTGCCCAGAGAAGCTGTGGCTGCCCCCTCCCTGGCAGTGTTCAAGGCCAGGTTGGATGGGGCTTTGGGCAACCTGGGCTAGTGGAGGAGGGTTGGAACTAGATGGTCTTTAAGGTCCTTTCCAACCCAAACTATGATTCTACATAAAATACAGAATATACTATTGTAGATATCAATATATATGTAGATGTTTCCTAAACTACAAGTATGATTTTCAAGAGCAAAAATCGGTGACAATTGAGTAAAATTCTGTTGGCAGATGTTCTAGTTCCTTGAAATGTCTGATTCAGCCCTGTACTTGAAGAGATAAACTTGCTTTAAACCTTAAATTGGTGTACAAGTGGAGCCCTGTGCTCTTTGAGAATAGATGTCAGTCAGGATAGAAATCTTTAACTATCAATGGAAGCAACTTGAGTGTCTCAGAAAATCCCAACATTGTATGATGATTTTTTTCTTTTTCATTAAAATGTTCTTCAAAAGGGGTTTAATATTCCTCAGTGCTGACACCAAGGTGACTTCTGCAAAGAAAAGAAATTGAGAAACCGTCTCAAAGCAGGTGACCAAGAGGAAATTGTTAGCATAGAAACCTTCCAGTATGAGACTACTCATGAGAGGAGGTACCCTTTATGTTTTCTATAGGTGTCCCTGTTGACTGCACTTTCTCTTCCCTACACAGGTAATTGTATGCAGAACTGACACCTACTGCACTGCCTGTTTGTCTCCCTGGCAACCAGCAGAAATTGTGAATAGTAGTAAAGGAGAGGGACTGCCCATTTACCAGCAGCAAACAGCGGACTGATGGGGAAGTGAATGGGAAGAAAGAATAGAATGAGCTAGAAAGTGGAGTTGACAGCATGAAGAAGAAAACAAAAGCAGAAAAAAATCCATGACCTTAACTTCTGGAGAGGAAAAAAATAGGAAAGAAACAGGAAGGCAAATAATAAGGGGAAAAATATAGGCACTAAGGTGAAAAAAGGAGAAATTGCACCAAGAGGGGGGTACAGGGCTGCACAGGAATCAAGGAATTGGCGTAAGGTTTTGAGTGGAAGGTAGGATAAAATGTGAAAATCATAAATAGATTTAAAAGTATGCCAAAAACTATTTTGTCACAGAACTGGTGACAACATAGGCTAGAGAATACCTCAGAAAAGAAAGCATGGGGACTAGGTGTCTAGGAATTTGCACCGAGATGGGCTGAAATCAAGTTGGTAGATTGCTAAAGCTAGAGCCACATTTAAGTTCATGTCATCTTCCCACCATGTCATTACTTGCATCCATCCAGTTTCTTCATGAGTTGCATGTGCATGTATCATAAAAAGAAGGGAAAGGGTAGGTAAAAAGGCTGAAGAAAGCAATATAATGTACTATTATTTAAACACAAATGAGCATGAAGAAGGATGCATACCATGTAATGGTGACCCTGACTCTCTGTGTCCCCTAATGTAGTAAGAGGTGAAGATTATGGGAGGTCTACAAAGAAATGCAGTTGACAGAAGTCCTTCAAGCCAGTTCCTTGTGCAAGTCAAGGGGCTGCACAGAACATACCCTCTCCCCTGTACTAAGATAACCAAGCAATAAAACAGCTTTGATATGAAAAACCAGGAGAAGCAGAAAAAGTAGAGATGACAATATATACATTCTCATCCAAACAGCTTATGTTTCACCTGCATCCATGGGCCCACTCTTTCCTATGGGACAGGTGACCCTGAAAATGGAAACTTACCAGTATGTGTGTTAGATGGAATTGCAAAAGCACCATACAACCACCAGGTAGAACTTTTACTGAAAAACACATAAAAAAAATCTTCACTGAAATACGTGAAATTTCATTGGCAAATATCTCACTACAGAAAATGGCAGAATGGACTTGGCTGCACTGGCTCTGTTGAGGCCTGGCTTTCACCAGCAGATGTTTTCTATATGTTTATTATATTATATATACATATATATATAAGCTGTTGATACTGTGCACACCTCTTTCAGAAGAAATCAGCACAACCAGTGACTCATTTGGTTGCGACAGTACCAAGAATTATGTTCCTGGTAGCAGATCTGCAGCCTAGATAATTACACGTGGTGGTGACATTTAGTTTATGTTGAACTTTGAAGTAAAATTAACTCTGGCCCGAGTCTGAAACAATAGGAAATGTAAGGCTGTGAATCACAGGGCTTGTATCTGAGAACATGTAATTTTATTAACGCTTCCTTAAATGTGAAATTACTTTATTAACATGACTTAGTAGAAGAAAACAGCTTTATATGCCTTGAAAATCTAACTTTTCTGTTGTATGCTATAGTTTTGCTAATTAGTCCTTTCAGTGTATCACATAAGTACCCAGTGGATAATTTTCCATAAAATTATTAGGTTTTGAGAAAATTGCAATTGGAATATTCTGAAACAAGATATAACTCTGGATAACTTCTCAACCTCCTTTTTGGAGAGTGATTCCACATGTCAGTGCACATGCACACAGTACATTGGTGGAGGGCGTTTCTGATTGCAGGCAAGAGGGTTTGAAAAAGGAAGTTGAGCCCAAAAAAGGAGTATCGACATCTTGTCCTTCACAGTGTCCAAAATGTTTCTAAATTATTATATCGCTTGACATTCAGATTCTTTATTGAAAGTATCCTGATGATCCTGAAAGTATCCCAGTGAATGTATAGGCTTGGCACATAACTGTTCGGCAATTTCAGCATGATTGCCTTATTGTGATGTAGGAAATCATAGCAATAATCTATCAAGGGAATGACCATGTTGTGTATTTCTGAATTATTTGCTAAATAGGTCTACCTGTGAGAAAGAGGAACGTTGAGTTTCCACATAAAATCAGGATAGCTGTAATTCAGGATTTAATCTTCACTGATGTCAAATCAGTCCCCAGTTTATTTCTGTGAGGGTTGAGGAGGAATAGAAGAAATGGGAATTTCACCCCATGTTTTTCCAAAAAGAGCAAAAAATGGCACAACTTCTTTGCCAATAAATTATATGCACTATGTTACCTCTTAGTCATTCTGATATAACTGGCATTACCGTGGGGAAGCAAGAAGCTAAGAATCTTACGTTTCATGTAAAGTGAGGTAGGAAAAACTCTCTTCTTATTAAGGAATCTTGAAGCTGTATTTATACAAAAATTAATGACAATATAGGGTCATAAAGAATTTCTTCCTCATTTTCAGCTTTAAGCATGGGGTTTGAGAGCTCAGAAGATTACATATTTGAAACCTGTGCTGCACAGCTGCTAAAACGTGTCAACATACCAGTGCTTACTTTATTTTGTTAATGGTAACATTGTCCTCATGCTGTGCAGAAGAAGGAAAATTGTCTGAATTAACAAGAATTTATGGGGTGTTTATTACAACACACTTCAAAAAAGATGTATTTTGTTACTGCATATAAGGACCTATGTAAATGTCTAGCCAAGTATTACAGTTTTATTTAGCAAGACTGCTTGATCAAATTGCTTTAATGTTCTTTTTAGAAAGAGTTAACATAAAGGAGTGAAGGTCTTTTCTTTCACTGAAATTTAGGAGTCCTGTTAAGCATGTACCGGCTTATTTTCTAGGCTCACTTTTATTCCAGCTGTGAGTGGGAAACTTCAGGAACTCATTCCTAAAAAGCACCTTGAGGTGACTAAATTGCTACTTCATTTTATCAAGATGGACAAATTGAAAATCTGCCAACCACAGTCACCAGTGCAAGTCCTGCTGGACTCCCACCCAAACAGATGACACGTTTTGCCTCCTCTGTGATGCAGATATGGGGGATTGATAGTTTCAAAGGTAGGAAGTTCTAGACCAACCTTGTAGATGCTGAAAGCAAGTGACATTCCTCCCTCTTCCCTTTGTCTCCCCATCAGGATAAGAAATGCTGTCATGGGAAACACTGAAATCATTTTAGGAGCTTTTCTTTAAATTGCAGTGGTGTGAGGGTCCACAGTCAGCAGCGCGTAGCAAACAACTGCTGCGACACATGGTCTGCTCTGAGAAGGTCTCTTAGAAATCTGCAAGACGCCCGAGTCCCTTTTTATCATGTGAAGGGCAGTACTAGTAGAGCTTTTCACATCCCGTGTTGCACACCAGTAACACTGCCCGTTCAGAAGGTTGTTTGCAAAATACTTAAATGAAACATCAGTGTTAGTGAGTGGCCAATCCTAGCTTAGAAACAGGACTTCAGTGGCTATCATTAATTGCCTTTGTTCCTTGTTCCTTAGTACAGAATGGCTGGGATGGGGTTGTATCTTGCTTGCCAAACGATTTATTTTATATTACTACAGTGGGTGTGTTGCTCATACTCTCTGTTAACAATGCTGGTGTTTTTCAGATGGGGACACTCAGGGCCAGAAGGGTTAAAATCGGAGACTTAGCAATAGCTGGGGTTTAAGAGATGGTTTAAGCGTCAAGACTGTGACCCTGGCAGCTGAGAGGATGGGCAGGTCCTCGAGATGTCTAGCTGCCATTCCCTTCACGTGGCGCAAGCTCACTGTATGTTTTCAGACAAAGTTTCTGTGTCTCAGATTTCTATGTGAAAAATTTGAATAATTGTACTTATTTGAATTAAAATTCTGTTACTGAGTGCCATGAGATAAGGAATGGCTCAATCCATTAAAGAGTTGAGTGGCACTAAACTCTCCTTGGAAGCTAGGTTCATTTTTATTATTCTTGCAGAACATAATCATCATAGAGAAGGAATCATTCAGTAAATGTTTTTATAAGAGCAACCCTTCCCACCTTCCATAAAGCATTAGAAAAGTATTTGTCTTTAGGGTATATGTTTAAAACAGAATGGTCAGTGTAGTTTAACTAATAGGGATTAGTATTTTAAGCAAGGTTTCTGTAACCTCGGCATTAATAGTTCTAATTTCACTTTATGATCAGATCACTAAAAGAAGCTACTGATGGTCAAAATGAGCTGTGTGTCCTGTAACACCTTGTAACTGCTTTGTGAGGTTGGTAACAGCCCTGTGATTTAATATCCTCCAATTCCTGAACTCCAGCTAAAAACTTGTGCATCTGTTAAACATGGTCTTCTCGGGTGCAAGCTGATCAATCTTTGTGTACTGCTCTAGACTGACATTGCTTTTGTGGCCTTTTGCTGTCAAACTTTGTATTTTGAGGCATACAGTTGTATTGCCTTCCTACGGTTCTGGTTTGCATTCAGTGAGCCTCTGCAGTAGCTTAAGATGTTTTACCCATTCATTAGCGGTTTGAGCTCAAAAACGCTTTGCTGTGAAGTGGCACAACTATGTCATGACTACATATGCTCTGTTTCAGGGCCTGTAACCTCCAGTAAAGCAACAGGGCTGACAGAAAGGAGTGTTACAGCCCAAACTGCGCCAGCAAGATTCAACAGAGCTCATGTTTCGAGTTATTAGTCAAAATTATTTTCAATTCACAGTCAACGACTTCTGTCTTTCTTATTAATTCCATTTTTTTCTTGCTGGACAAGATTGTTTTCAAGACTCTAAATATTATTTTTATTCTGCCATTTTTAAAAAAGGAAAGTCTGTACATGGTATGTGCAGGATGGTATTCCAATACCAAGTTAGTGAGGGAAATTCCTTAAAATTAGCAGAGGGGCGCAAAATTACAAAATCTCTGGGGCTCCAGGAGCTTTCTTCTATTATTTGTTACCAAATGCTACCTACCTTTGTTAAACAATTCAAATGGTATACTCGGTTAACTTGTTCTAAAGTCTCGTGTATTTTACAATAATGTGTTTCTAATAACCAGGCTGGTCTGCTACAAAAGAAACAGCAACTTCACTATTTAATGGCAGTTTAAAAGCTGAGCTGCTTTAAAGGCTGTCTGTTGGTTAGTTTTCATGTTTCCTATTTGGGGCTTGAATTATTAAGGTTTCTCCAAGCTTCTCTGTTTGAGACTTGGAAATAATGGAAGAGGAAAGATGGCGAGTCCTTTTCTGGTTTGCTTCATTGTAGCTTAACTTTTCCTTGGTTCCACAAAACATGAGTGGATGTGTTCAAGTTGGTTTGAGGGTTAATACAGTATGGGCATTTTTATTCTAGGAATAAATATTCATTCTCAGTAATTCTCATCGTTAACGGGAGTGTACTTTTTCTGCTTCCTCCACTAGTCTTTCCAACAGAAATTTGAACTTCCAGTTGTGATTAAAAAAACCTCAACAGGTTTCAGGTGCAGGTGGAAAATCTTTTCAAGGTTGATAGCACATTTGTAATGGAATACGGTGACCTTAAGGAAATATAATGATTTATAAATAAAAAAATACAGGGATCTTGCACTTCGCTGCTCTCCTCTGTTGACCCTGAAATGCAGCCATTGTGTGGGAACTAGCAGAAAGTTGGTGATCGTAAATAATACCCTGTGCTGGTGACAGCAGCATAAATGTTCATCGTAATAAGCAAATATTGAGAATGGAGAACCATACTTATTAAATGTAATCTGGGACAACGGAGTACAAAATACAGCAGTGTGATGTTTGAAAAAATATTTCTATTTTTTGATACCAGTTCCAAATATGTGTTCTGTGTAAGGTGTGCTTTATGGACCATAAAAATGGAAAGGTCTGTCAGATGGAATCTACTGTTCCTATTAGATTGTCTATAGTAGTTAAGAGTTACAAGTTAAAAAGATTATAAGATTATGATAAGATTCTAATTTTTGAACACTGGTCTAAAACGAGGATAACCTCCTGATGAAGGGGTTTGTTTTGGAATGATGGTTTTTTAAAGGTTTGCCTCCACACAAATATGTATTCAAGAAATAAAGGTATTGTTTCTGGATGTTTTATCTTTAAAAACATATAAATACATATTTATATAGTATGTCTCCATCCTCATTTATGCTTTTTTTTCTTTTGCTCTTGCAGTTTATTGTGGAGTGTCATGGGAATACACTTCTTCCCCAGTTTTTGGGCATGTATCGGCTTACTGTTGATGGAGTTGAAGTATATATGATTGTTACAAGAAATGTGTTCAGCCACCGTTTATCTGTTTATAGAAAATATGATTTAAAGGTGAGAAATAACTGCTGTTGAAATAACTGACAAAATAGCTGAAAATCTCGAAGTGTTAAATTATGATGATGCTTGAATATTGCTCAGAATTTTAATTTAAAATTGTGTTATGCAAGAGCGAGCATTAACTGGTTTACTTCTGCATTTAGGTTTAGCAAAACTGAGGGGTGGTTTCATAGAAACTGTACAAATTTATTTGTATTGTGCATTTAAATAGAGCAATTTAACTGGGTATTATTGTTAAACGTAATTAATGGTTAAAGGTAAAACCCTTCACACAAGTACAATAATAACTCTGCTTCCTATAGGTTTTTATCAACATTATGGAAAGCTACAGCTGATTGTGCAGAGGGCTTTTATAAAATATCTAAATATCATCATCGTTAAAACAAATAAAACGCTACTAACAGAGTACATCACGACTGCAAAAACTTCAGATTTCATTCTAAATTCTAAAAACTATTCAAGAAGAAAAGAGGAGGTTCTTAAGAAAAACCCAAACTTCTGTTGCTTTTATCATAAGGTGTGGCTTAGTTTTGTTTAAGAACATTTATGTGCTAATTGTAATTTTGCCAGTAGTTAATATACAGTGCTTACAGCAAATGTCCAAAATACCGTTTTAGTCATAAGGGATTGTATTTTAATTTCCTCCATAAAGGTTCCTTTTAGAAATGTACTTCTTTCCAATACACTTAATTTCTATATGTTGAATCACTGCCTTTGCACACTTGATTCTCAAAAGAGGAGTGTAATGCTGCATACTGCACTGTCCATTGCTACTGTCAAGCATCTACCTACGTGTTGGTTAGATACTTTGCTGAACCTGATTTGTAAGAACTGACTTCCAGACTTTTTGCTATTTGCTATTGCTGGTAGCAGAGCTTACCTGAAACAGATTAAATTTATTTTGAGAGAGAGGTTTAGAGCATCATAATGTCTAGATGCATTAAAAAAGGGATGAAAGCAGAACAGAAGGAAACATAATTGAGGTGTACAGCATGTTCTTAACATTGGTGTCAACAGCTCTTGCTATTATTGACCTCTGTGAATGCTTCTGTACTCTACTGAGTTTGTCCAGCTGGACAGAACTGCTTTAAAGATAAACTTCTCTTACAGTTTAAATACTTCAAAAGAATATATATATATTCTCCTTCACTGAGCAGGTTTATAGTGACACTGCATTATAAATCACTTTTTCTTGATTTTCATTGCTACAGCACCTGCAGTTGTAGGTTCAGAATCCTTTTACGTACATGAATATTTTTGACACTGGATTAGAGCTCACTTGTAGCATGTGTAGGTGCTAAGAAAGAGACCAAATACTAGAAAAGGAATTCAAAGCTATTCTCCTAACCACTGAGGCATTTTATTAAAATTACTTCAGTGTTGAATTTGGCAATCTCCCTAATTCTGACTATAGTAAATCCACTTTTTTATTCTAGTTTGGTTTTCAGCTGATATTTTTAAGGCCTAATGGTCTCTTAAAGCAGTCTGTTGGAGCACAAAATGCAACATAAAATGTGTATCATCAATAAGTAAAGTGTTGGACTTCTACCAGGCTTTATTACCAGTTAACAATAAAATGCAATGAAATCCCTGCTTGCTGGGCTATATATAATAACTAAGACATACTGTCTCATTTATCTTTTCTCTCCATCCTTTCTAAGTTTCTCTCTGCATACAGAATAAAACATGATATAAAAAGATGTTTGGGAATGCTCATGTTCTTTAAACTACTCTGACTCCATTCCAGCACTTCTTTACACAGTGCATGCCTTCTGACAGACAGCAGAGCTAATTTATCCATCTTTCAATGTCCAGTTACCATGTTTGTAGTTACTATTTCTTCTAGTGCTATTATGTGATAAGTAAATGCTGGGTACTTGAAGATGTGGTCCTGCTGCAAGATATTTGCAATGAAATCTCTACAGCTGTTTTTTGGTCACCTCCAGCTTATTCAGAATGCACCATATTGCCTAATAGTTTTAAGCAAAAAAAACCCTTTTTTTAAAAATATATCAAAAATGTCTCTGGCAAGCACTGTAAATCTTGTGAATCCACAGTTGGTCTCATCTCTTCTTTTGACTTCATGTTGCTGTGAGGTGCTTTGTCCTTGTTTGTACTTGGTGATCTTTTCATATTTTTATGTGTTTATACTGTGTGACATCCTTTTCAGTTGTGTATAACATGTCCAGATAGTTATATAGCATAGGCTATTCCGTAACTATACAGCTAAATTGGCACAAAAAGGTGAGAGGAAACTGAACTTCCAGGATGATAGTCTTAAAATGAGGATGAGATATGAGGAAGAAGCTCCAGCAGTCAGGAGGACGATAGATGGTAGAGCATTTGAGGATTTAATCCATCCTTTTTCTCTCATGATACATCTTCTTTGAGTGATTGCAGCAGTTCAGCGGCCCTGGACATTCTACCTACTGTATCACCTTTCTTTAAAACAGCTCTCAAGTTCAGAAGGGTGCAGTTCATCCGCTTTTTGACCTGTTATCGTAACATTTTAAATTAGTTGCTGACATATGCACATTTTTAGATCCATTTTTTCTGTTTCAGGGCTCTACTGTGGCTCGAGAAGCCAGTGACAAAGAAAAGGTATGGTGCATTTCTGTTTCTTTTTCAGTTATCTAATCTGCTAGCTAGTCTCAGGACAAACTTAACCAGTGCTGTTCTGCCCCTTTTCCTTGTTTTCTGTCATATTCTCCCCTCTTGAGTTCTACCTTATTCCCTCCTTTATCTTTCCTCTATTTCCTGCAGACCTTTGAATAGTGGTTTGCAATGGTGTTGAGATTTCAGAGGTAAGTGAGCCAATCCTCTACCTCCTCCTTTTCCTTTTTTCTCTTCTCTTCTTAGTTTCTTCAGGGCCTGCCCTGTGGTAGGAAAGCATCAGGACTTTCTTCTCTTCCCTTCTGCTTCTTCATCTTCTTTCTCTTGCTCTTTAATATTGAGATTTATGGATACTCCATGTCAGTTAATGGAATGATGTGACGTGGCACCACTTCTAAAGTGAATGCAAAGATGAACCAAACCTTGAATTGTCAGAATCTTTGGGTATGTAAAGCTCATACAAATGGGCAAACAACTGACAGACTTTGATGTACATGAAGCTGTAATGGGAGACACTCTCCCTCAAATTCCTGGCTGAAACTTAGTTCTAAAAGGAAATTGATCACTTTGTTTTTCTCTGTCTCCAACTTCAGTTCATTTGGAAAATTTAATGCTCTCAAAATCAACATTTCTCTGATGTTTATTCAAATAGCCTGATGGCACTTAAGGAGAGGTTTGGCAAGAGATTCTACAGATAACTGAAGGTGGAGCATAGTCTCCATCATCTAGGATTGTTAGATTTCCAAATTTCAGTCAAGTCTAGGAACCCACGCCCCTTGTTTTCTTAATTTTTCCAAGCACATTCCTTCTGAATTATCATAAGATCATTCAGCAATTCACTTAAAAGACTTCATTTTATGTTATCCCCAAATTTAATTCAGATCATTTGTTTTTCTCCCAAGCATTAGTTGTGCCATACCTGCCTCTCTTAAGTCTTCCACAGATAACGCAACTGCACTGAGGAGTAAGGAACATGCAGTAGCTGTCAGTCCTACAGTTCTTGCTGCATGAAAGACTCTGCAAAGGTTTTTTTCTACTTTTTCCTAAGGTATGACCAAACAATTCTTCTTCCACCATTAGGCAACTACCATGTCCCAAATGCTAACTACGGTTACGGTAGTCAGCATTAGCTCTTTTGCTATACCAAGCCTTCAAGATCATGTCTTGAATGGTCTCCATTCTTTTCTTAAGGTCTATTTTTGTTCTTCCTTAGTAGAACTAGTCTTTTTAAAGCAGAAGGATTAATCCTTGAGTCTTAGAAATGATACCTAGTGTCATTGAAAACCTCTGCTGGTCGTACTGAAATAATCTCAGAGAAATGAAGAGGCCAAATTATTTGGGTGGGACTAGTTCAGGTTGCAGTGTTAATGCTTGAACTGGAAAGGTAAAATTTACAATGTTACATATAGTCAGCTGTACAGGAGCTGATACTATGCAGATATGTAGTGCAGTGGTTCTGAGCAGTTTTAGGAATATATCTCATAATAATAAATAATAGTACACATGTACTGCCATTAATAGGTTGAGTGAGACCCTCAAAGGAACCATGCCTTAATTTTGTTCCCATGTAAGTTCATTGCAGAGTTACTCTTGAACGTGATTATAGCTAAGTTGAAACAAAATACTGTTGTTTTGTATAACTGTATACAACAATTATTCTCAAAATTTCATGTGAAATCGTAACTTCAATATGGCAAATAGCAAAAATTCCTAACAACTTCAACACATCTACAGCCTCCCTTTTTGAGTACTTCTATGAAAAAAATAGGTCCCCAAAATCTTCCTCTTATTTTAAAACTCACACTTTTTTTTTTTTTTTTAAGGAAGTTGATTTCTTGGAGACAGAACTATACTGAGCTTATTGATGTTGCAAGCAGATGATCTGGGGCTGCTAGGTCAGCCTCCTGCTACTCATCGTTCCCCTCAAATGCCAATGCAGTGCAGCAGGGAAGCCACAAGCTTCCCCTTCTAAGAAAGAGAATTAATTGTGTAGACTTCTAAGTTCATAAAAGGAACAACAAGGGAAAAATACTGTTTCGCTTATTACATGTTCTTTGTCTAAGTTTTGGAGTCTGCTGTTTGATTTGAAAGGGTCACAAGGATACACTGCCCCATGTCTTGTGTTGTAGATGTTCAGAACGTTCATCGTCACTGCGATCTGAATCGCCTGCAATAGGCACTAGAGCTGCAGTGGTTCATCACTTTAACTACTCACGTGTTTCTATAAATAAAGCTTAAATAAAAAGGGGGAGGTGTTTATGGGAATAGACATGGAAGGTTTGGGTTTGAAACTGAGGGGTGTTAAAGACCTACCATTGTGAGAGGTATCTCCACATGACAACTATGTAAATGGCCTCTGATTCCTAACTGGGAAGTGAGAGCCCTGCAGCATGTTTCTTTGCTTCCATTTTCTCTTAAGTAGCTTTCCCTGTTTCAGACTTTCTGTTCTTTTCTGTGGGAATCTCAAGCCAAATCTTAAGGATGTTAAAATGCCTGAAAAATTTTATCTTGAAAAGGGGGGGAGGGTATTTTTAGCAAATCCTCTGAAGAAATTTTGGCATCTCCTGTGCTAGAAGAAATTGCTCTGAATAATTAAACAAAACCAGACAGTCTCAAATACTTAGCTGGTGTAGTAACTTATTAGCTAATTTTTAGCCAGAGGGAAGCTAAATCATCAATTTATTAATATCACCCTGAAATGACATTAATAATAATAAATTCCAATTAATGACAGTGCTATTTAATTACTTATTATAAAGGCATCCACTACTATTCACATCTGAAAAACAGAAAAGTAGTAAAAGAGAGCTTTTGCTGCTAACATACAGAGCTAAAATGGCTGGCAGGGCTGGAGTTTTTAAATAGGCTTGTAAGTAATTCATATTTAATTTCAAAAGCCAATATTCAAATAATCAAATGGTTTCCAGAACATTGAGCATGATATGTTAGCTGCCTTTAAAGCTGCAGAGGCCAGAAAACAGACGAGTGAGTCTTTTGGCCACATTCTTATGGAGGCTGCAAACTTTAGGTGAATTACTTTGAAACAGCAAAGTTGGCTAAAATGATGACGTTCTTCAGTCTCTTTCCTATGGAGCTACTCTTTTGTTAGTTAATAAATAAAAGGCAGCCAATTATGCAGAAAGATTTAATAGATCATAAAATAAGAAATTTGATTTAAAAGTCTTTTTCTACTTTACTTTTGTAGTATAAAAATAGGTATTAGCGTTCAAACATTTTTAATCAAATTTTTAGGAGGAAAAGCTGGCTGCAGTGACTTTTCTGTCCTGTTTTCAGTTTATCTTCTGTTTGACTGTCTTCAACTGTTTAATATCCTAACATATTGATGATAAGCTCTGAAACTGTCATTTCAATATTTTGAGATAATCAGTGCAGAGACAAGCTCCATCTCTTAGATTTCACCTTAACACACAATTCCTTTCATTTGCATAATAAGTGATATTTTTTAATAATAAAGGCATCGCTTTCTTGGCAACAAGTATCATAAGATGCACTTACAGATGCCTTGAGTTTAAAAAGAACAGTATGTTTCAACAGTTGTCAAATTCTGACAGCGGCTCCTTTTTTTTTCTTTTTAGGCTTTAGTTCTTTTTATCTTTTTAATTTAATGTTTTTAAATTACTTTAATAGTGGATATTTTCTATTCATTGCTTGGACAATTTTGCCCTCTTAAGTGAAACCAGGATAATGGGGAACTCAATGCTCTGCCTGCTCACAGTGATGCTGTACTTGCAGTATGACATCAAATGTGCAGTTACAGCTGAGTGTGTTTGTATTTACAAAGAAGTAAGCATATTGCTTGTGAGTTAGCATCTCAGAAGGAAATTTGAAGAAGAAAAGTAAAATGCAACTGAACTTGAAGCCCATCATATTTCGTCATGATAAATTTAATGTATTCTGGTTTTTAACTAATCTAAAACTGCTTGCATTGCCACCTCTGTGGTATGTGTTGTTTCACAGGTAAGCATAAATGCATAAAAAAGTTGAGTAAGTTAATTTGAACAAAGGGTTTTCTATTCAGGTTCCTTTTGGGGGGGAAATTGCCAAAGTTGACAGCTGTATTGTTACATCTAAGTTAAATTGTGTGCAAACTACATAGCTGATAATAAGATTGGGAGATACTGCTAGAGGTAACAAATCATGTCTTAGCTTTATTTTTATGTTATATATTGCAACATACAGCAATTGACTGATTTCTGAGAGGACAATTAAAACTAAAGGAAGAATTTTACTATCAAAGCATAGCAACAAAATTAATTCCGCTTTGAATTCAGGTTTTTCTTTTGATGTCAATAGACAAAACTTCATAAATCATCCAAAAATCTGAGCTGCTTTTTCCTGCTGTTTTAAAATTGCTCATTTCAGAACAGCATTTCTTTGAAATCACTAATAAAATTATTTGCTTTATGTGCCAGTCTCACACAACAGCCATGCAGACCATGTCTTAGATGTCTCTGTGGAGTACGAATCTCAAGGTTGCATATACAGAGATGGTAACTTTAGACCTCACGCTGCAGTACATTGCAAAGATAGGGATGGACATTCAGGATTCAGGTTCCTATTTTGCTATCTAGCCTTCATATGACACCAGCTGTTTTTCAAAACAAATCACTACTTTGCCTTTGTTTGGGATGTTGTTTAAAAGTCTGTTTTCCACATGTTAAAAGAATTTTTAAAAAATAAAAGGGGAAGTTTGTCTTGCATTTTATTTGTTGCATGTTTGTTTTGCAGCAGGAAGACATTAACCCTAGGGATAATTCCAGATGCATTTCCCTGAGCATTGAAAAAAACCATATAGTTACTATTTTGGTAAATGGTTTAATTCCTGATCCATCTACAATGTCCTGTACAATTCTTTTTGTCCTACAAAAATACCAGGTGTAATGGCTAAAACCAGTCCAGTGTTGTCTCTCAAACCCCGTTTTGTGGTTACAGCTCTTTCCATTGCCATTTACAGTCCTGTGATGGCAAGCAGAGGCTACAGATCCTCCTTTTGTTAGAAACCCCTGTCTAGGACAAAGCAAATTGTACAATAGAAGTTTGGACCCAGCTCCCATAACTACTGGAGGGAAGAAGCTGCAAATTCAGGCATCCAAAGAAAAAATCTAGTTATTCTTTCATCTTGCAGATCTAGTAACTCCAGACTTTGGCTTCAGTTCAAAACCACCTGTGCCAAATTATTGCAAACTGTCTTTAAGCATCATATCCTTTTTTAAAACAATAACTGCTTTCCAGATATGCTGCTGAGGCAGTCTAAAGTTAATCTAACTTACTTCATTTTTTAATAAAAAAGGTGCATGCGAGCTGTTTGCTGTGAAAAGGAGGAGCAGAGTGTGGAACTTCACTCTTGACAGATGTTTTATACCATTTTCAGCAGTGACAAACTCTAAGCCAGACTTGCCACAGCTCACTGTGTGAATAACGGGATTCCTGGCTAGTTCCAAACAAACAAGACTGATACGTCATATCCCTCCCGCAACCTAATCTTTGCCTTTGTTAGGTGAGAAATTACTGCTGAGTTGTGAAGACAGTTAGTCTTTTTCCTTTTTGAATCCAGTATTTATTCTGAAATTTAACTGTCCCACATGTGATTTAGCGAGCTTCTGGGAAAGCTAATACTCATTTCAACACATTAGGATAAGATGCTGAATTGAGACCTGTTAAGAAATCTGCAAAAAACTATTTTCATGTTCATATACAAAAAGCACCTTCTGGCTCTTACCTTTCAAGAATTATTTGGGGGTTTTTCAGAATCAATGTCAGTGGGCTGTTTCACCATAATTTTAGATTTTGTATCAGGCTCTACATGTTCTGTCATCTCAGTCAAACAAAACTTTATTGCTTTTCAGCCTTTTCCAAGGCAGTGAAATTTTCCTGCTATTAAAATTCTATGTAACCATGGCAGACTTCAGAGTGCAACCTGAAGTGTGCAAGTAACATGCTTTTTTAATAAATAAACACTTCATATTTGTAAAATCTATTGTGCCTTTCTTGCATCTTTAAGTAGGGGATTAAAAACAATGGAGATGGTTCAGAAAGAAAATCTATTATTAATTTAGTGGAAGTAGTTAGATGTTCATCTCCTGTGCAGCTCTTAAAATATTTAGCTCTTTAATGATAGTAATATGTTCATTATAATGAATTACATTCTAGGAGAATCTTTTTGCAACAAGGATTTTGCTTCATTGGAAATATTTGAGACTTCATTAAAAATTAACTGTACCAATTATTTCATTAAAGCAAAGTCTCAATTTTTTTGTTCAGATAGTGTTTTAAACAGCCAGAATGTGCTTTTCTTTCTATTTATTTCAGTGTGTAAGAAGAAAATCTACAGATTAGGATTTTTCAACATGAACACACACATTACTAATTCTAAATAACTATGAGAGCCCTCCCAGTCATGTATTTGGGAGGTTTTAATTCCTAAATTCACAAATCAGTTTTAAGACATGAATTTCAGTTAAAGTATTACTAGTGTTGGCTGGCATTAGTAATATTTGGGATTGCAATGGTATCCTAGGGCTATTCAGCTTTAAATATGAAGAATGATACTGCCTAGCACACCAGAGAAAAGATTTGCCTAATAGTACCTAGAGGGAGGGAAGAGAATAGGCTGGGGGGCATCGCACAAATAACATGGCGAGGACAAGCACTGGCACATAGCTTTGTAGCTTCATTTTCTTGTACAGGACCTGCTACTTTTACATCCTTTTTCTTCACATGCCTCAGCACTGGCTTTTAATTTATGCAGTTCTGCACTTGCCAGGCCTTCACAGCTACGGGCATTTGGGGGAAGCAAAATGACCTCAGATAAAAAAAAATCCTCGGAGGAATTATTGAGGACTGGGGGAAGACCACACGTGAGGCAGGGAAGAGCTTGGCTTTTTGGAGCACTGATTCAGTGCCCTGAATGTCCTTGGGGGTACCCTTTCGGTCATGCGATGGTGGGCAAGGAATGCGGCTGTGTCAGATTTGCTGCCTCATTTTTATTAAAAATAGATCAGAGACAAGGTTAAAGTGGAGGATGGCACCTGCATGACTGGCTTACCAGCTCCAGCATCTTCCAACAAAGACACTGCTTGCAATTTAAGTTTATTTCTCTGAAAATAGGACTGTCTTCTGTGGAGAAGTGCTTCCTGCTCCCACCACCCGCCGGGTCTGGCTGGCTGGTGCCATGCTGTGCAGGAAGTCTGTGGCAGAGCCTAGAGATGAACCTGCCTCTCAACATCTTAACCACAAGCACATCTTTCCTCTTTACTCACTCCCCCAGCTTTAAAAAGCATTAATGGGAGAGGGGGGTTAGCATTAATAGGTTTGTTTCACTTTAACCTTTGCCTAGTTTAATGAATAACTTGGATATACTAGGTGGAAAGAGAATATTAGGATTTTTGTGTGTGTGTGTGTGACTTTGGGGTGGAAATAGAGAGAGCTTGGTTTCCTGCATTCTTTTCATTATTGCTTCATCTTAAATTAATTCATACAAATCTCCTCTCCATTCTTAAGCATCCCACGCACTGGATTCCATTCTCCAGTGTTGGCAACATCCCTGAATCTACAGTCCCGCCTCTGCAGAATTAGCCCTTGTCCATGGAAGGGTTTTCTCGATTGTGTACGATAATCTTAACAGCTGTTAGTCTGGAATGCTTATCTGATGTTTTCCCTGCTCATTTTTATCCTAAACCACTTACTGAGTAGGCCAGAATGAAAATGGATGCCCACTGTGCTGTAAAGCAGCAGACTACTGCAGGATGACTCCTCCATGGGGGCATTTTGGGATGGATGAATGGTTATAGCCCCATCCCAGCTGCTTGGTTTTTTTTTCCTTTTACTTTACATTAAAACAGAAGGTATCTATGAGAGGTTATTTTAATATACCATAGTGTTCTAGGTGCAGCACAGTAATAATTCACAGCTGTCAGACTAATACCTTATTTTTTTCCAGAGATTATAGGTGTCATGATCCAGTGGATTTATGGTGGATTCATAACTATTTAAATGTTGCTAACTGCTTAAGTGGTTTTGAGCAGTTATTGGAAGAAAAGGCTCACTTTGAAATAAAAGCAGCATTGTGGGATGATGAGCAATTCACAAATTTCAGGTCCAAAAAAATAAATTTGGCCAGTTGGGGAACTGAATATTTTGGCCACTTCTGCACACGACCCAACAGCGAAAAGAGCTTTTGGCCATCGTGAAGGTCTGCAAGGGCATTTCAGGGCCTGCTGTGATGCTTGCATGTTTTGGAGCAGAGAAAAGGACCCCTGGAGATTCTTTTTTTTATTTTTTTTTTTTACTGTGTTGCAGGAAGAAAACAACTTCATGAAAAATACCACCTCCAATAAAGTTGTAAGCAGTGCCTGACTAGTTAATCTCATGCAGGCCATTGTGGTAGACTGATATTAGCTGCTTTTTATTCCTAGCAGGAGGACTTTCAGATTAAGGGGAAATTATTTTAAGTATCCATTAGTTCATGGTCATTGAGGTTTGAAGCCCTCAGTTTTTCTGCAACGTTTTCTTTGTAAAGAAAACTCAGTCTTCCCTATTATTGATTAAAGGTAATTGTAGAAGCTAATATTATTTCTGATTTACTTGACCAAATACCCTGAAGGAAACTGCTCTTTTGTTTGTTGGCTTGCTGGGTTTCCAGTCATCGTTCTTTGAAAACAGAGCCCCTTTGAGGGGTCATAGTACTAAATCCTGTAGTTATGCTATCTGGCTTTCCTTAGTGCTGTTCCAGATCACTTCATGGGAGAGTTAAAGATGACAATAATCAACTGATGCTCCAACATCAAGAATATTTAATTACGTATTTAAAAGGCAGTGGTCTTCTCTGGCATTTGCCACTTCTAAGCAGCATTCCATGACCCATGTTTACAGATGCTTTCAAATAATTATTTGGTGTTAGGCACTTGTAAGCATTCACAGTAGCTATGTAAAGTACAATCCAGTCTGACGTCATCTGTAAGATCTGATGCAAGCACTTTTCACAAGGTATAGACTATGTTTCAATTTTGCTTATTGCCAATCACTTTGACAGGTGACATTTGGAACAAGCTCAATGCAAATCAAATATTGAGTCGGAGATTTTGTCTTAGCTGCATTTGCTGCACACCCAGTAAACTTATACCTTCTAGGCCATTTACAGGAGGGATAAACTAAGGAAGCAACCCTGTGGGTGCAGTTCCGGAGGCTGCGTACGATGGAGGTGCCTCTGCTTTCTTCAGAGAGGTGGCTCAGCAGTGCCCTCTTGGGCACAGGAGAGCTCCGGAGGGACCACACCAGGCCAGCAGCTTCACTGCACTCCTCTTTGCAATCCCGCTCTTACAGGAGTTTTGGTTTATTTTAGGCCAAAGAGCTGCCGACGTTCAAAGACAATGATTTTATTAACGATGGCCAAAAGATTCATATTGATGAAAATAACAAAAAGATGTTCCTTGAAAAGCTCAAAAAGGATGTTGAGGTAAGAACGTACCTGTTATACATAATTAAAAAAATAAAATGTGTGGCAAATTGCAGATAACCCTGTAATTCACTGGTGAAAACTCTTGTTCGTAAGACTGTAAGCACTGACTGTTTCAGGTGAAACATGAACTTTCAGGCGTTGATCACTGCTTTTGCTGATGTGATAAAGGGCTTGCTACCATAGCTGGTTGCTGTACATTGGCCCTGCCTTGACGATGTGATGTTAAAATGATAGTATTACTTAGTACCTAAACACTTTACAAGCATAGTACTTCCAAACACCCCACTCGGAAAGAGGTGAGTATTGTTGTGGTACTTTACAGGTGGAGGTACAGCAAGCAGACCTGAAGCCATACACAGACTGGGGTCTGTAAGGGGGAACCCCTGTGCACTGCCATGCCTGTTCTGTTTTATATTAGTAATCCAGTTTTAAGTCATCCTTAGTATCTCCAAAGTAGCGCTTCAGTAGTTTGTATACAGCAGTTGGACATTATCTTGATGTAATCTCATACAAATTTGCAATTGGATGGATATAGTTAATGCTCAATAGAGAAGTGTTAACATGTGAATTTATGCAATATTTTATTATAACTGATTTAGTTCAGCAAATAAAATAAATATTGGGCTAACTAGTTCACACAGCTTGACTTCAGTTTCCATAACTGAAAATATTGTCACTAAACAGAATATTTTACAATCCCTGTACTGAGAGCCTAAAATCTGTTTTCCCTGTTGGAAGAGACCTGATAGCAAAATGTGTCTGTGACTTAATAAGACTTTCAGCTGTTTATATCAAAATAGCTCTGCGAATTGGCTTGTCTGGTTCAGCAGATCTGTATCTCGGTAGTTGCACAAAACAGCATACTGTAACTTAAAATTTCCCAGTAATTTGCTTTTGAGGAAATCTTAATTCTCCATCATCATAACAATGAGAAATTTATGGTGATGATAATTATGAAAACATAAATGTTTTGTGAAATACCAATGTTTATGTTACATTTGAAATACCATGCTGGAACACCGCTCTACTGAAGTCACAGCTTTAGAGACAAGTTTATTTGGGTTTAATTTTTCTGCTTTTTTAACATGTGCTGCTTGAGGCTGATTAGTGCTTTTACAGCAGGTATGTTGCAGACGAGGTCTTAAGTACAGGCAATGAACGTGGAAGATGCTTTATTACCAGAAAGTCGATAGTGTGTGATGTGCATCATTTACTCGATTGTGCATAAAGAGGCAGATTCCAGATCATGTCTCGAGAGGCTGGGTTTTATGGGTTTGAAATTTATACGGAGCATTGTTAAATATCCACATAAATCACTAGTGTGAAGTGATCTGGCGCCTGATTTTAACAACAACAAGCTGTTCCTTAACCTTGTTTTTCTTTTATTGGGTCTTCTGCCTTTGTTAGATAACTGGTAGTATGCAGTTTGTACTGAACGTGTAAACACTCAGATTTCACTACAACAGAAAGCACTTGACATATGATTGTCTTATCATACAGTATTTATAGTTAAGTACATTATGGACTAGTAGTCTGAACTGTATGACTTTATGCCCATTCATGTTTGTTATTAAGTACTTTGTGTTACTATTATTCTCTCACAGTCAAGTCGTAGGTCCCCTTCCAGTGTTCAAACAGACATATATCTATTATTGCAGTTTTTATGTCCTCTTGTCTATTTTCCTGCCTCCTCATTCCATTGAAAATGTCCTGAGAAAAAGCACATAAGGGTATTTTTCCATTTAAAATCAGACAATCTTTTCTTTGTGCTGATCTCCTGAAGTCTTTTTGCTGTCAGCAGCAGCACACGTTTTCCCTAAGAGCTGTTCTCCTCTAATTTACAGTTCACTCTTTTCCCAAGAGTCTGTTCTCTTTCATGCTTTTTGTATGTTTATTGGTACATTTTTCTCCTGTCTCTCTTGGTATTTATCAAGTACCTAATGATATGCCTGGAGTTCTTCCACTCTGTCGCCTTTGGCCAATCTCATCTGTTCTTCTTGTGTATCGGCGTACATCATCTCTTCAAATTTAGATCTCTTCTGGTCTTGTGAAGAGTCTTTTGCTTTATTATATTGAAATGGTTTGAAGCCAATTGCTTCTTTCTTCTTAAAACCTCTTCTCAATCTCACAGTATTTCTTCTAGCACTCGAATTTACAGTCATTTTGTTATCACCGATTCCTCTCTTTTCTCAGAATCAGGATTTCAACAAACTGTAGTTTCTTGTCTCCTGGTATTTTATATTCATCTCTTTCTTTCATCACTGTCACTATTCCAAAGTCTGGCTTAAATCCCTTCTTCTCTGGTCTGCTCTAACTTTCTTTTTGTAACCAGTTAAGAGTGTCTAAGAACTGCCACAATTTGTATTTTCAGCCTGTTTCTATGTGTACCATAATCAAGGGCTCCCTCCACAAGTTGGAAATCGCAGCATTGCTGGTAGGCTGCAGCACAGCTCTGCCCTGCCCCTCACCCCCAGGACTGTTAATCCCATCTTCCAGCTTTTATACCTTCCTTATTTCCATCCTCCTCTCGTAGCTTTATGCTTTATCCTGTTGCACTCAACTGAAATAACCCTTTGTCTGTACATCAAGTGCATTCGGTTTTCAGTCTTCAAATTCCCATCCTCAGTCTTCATTCCAATTCTATTCATGGTCACCTTTTGCTTACATGATTTAAAGCGTGGGGCCAACACTGTAAAGAGGTATAGCATCATTTCCTGTCTTCATGATGTAAAACTTCACTACCTTCCACTACAAGAATATTTGAGCACTTTTTCATCATTCTTTAATGAAGCTTAAAAGAGAGTGAGGGGGCGAGTTTAGCACCAGATCGTAGCACACGTGGTAGCACAGGGGCTGGTCTGGACATTGAGCGGTGACAAAATAGCCCTAATTGAAACACAAGACAGGAGTGACAGTTGTCATGCAGGCACTTGTCTTCACTAAAGGAAAAACGATTTTTCCCTGAGGGTTTTGGGAGAGTGTGCTACAGACTTTTTATAATATAACTTGCAAGCGACCTGCATGCTATTAGTACAACTTAATAAATTCAAGCATCTTTCTGCAAGCCTTATTGCTTTATCCACCCTTTTGCTCCCTCTTAGAAGTGCCTGTTTTTCTCGACTGATGACTACGTTCTGTAACTTCTCGGGTTTGTAAGTGGAGCTTAAATTTTTCAGTGGTATTGCTAAATTGCTTATTATCACTTCCCAGTTCCTTGCTCAGTTAAAACTCATGGACTACAGTTTGCTGGTTGGAATTCATGATGTTGAAAGAGCTGAACAGGAAGAAGTAGAGTGTGAAGAAAATGATGGAGAAGAAGAAGGTGAAAGCGATGGGACCCACCCTATTGGAACCCCTCCAGACAGTCCAGGGAACACGCTGAACAGCTCACTGCCCTTGGCTCCTGGGGAATTTGATCCAGCTATTGATGTTTATGGAATAAAATCCCATGAAAGTAAGCAGTAATAAATATTTTTATGTTAAAACATTTTGATTCTTACTCCAGAATGCTGAATTCTCTGTAACCACGTAATGGCAAAGTTAAATTGCAAAATACAAATGTGGAAAAGGAAATTGGTTGCTCTTTGGTACAGCAGAAAGCAGAAGACACGTATAATGTTCAGTGTTGATACTGAACTTATTTCTTAGATATTTATTCTGATGTGTGGGGATGTGGTCAAATAATTCACCCAGTTCACAGTCAGCTTGTATACTCAAATTCAGCAGTTCTCAGTTAATTCATGGGGGTTTTTCATCCTTTTCTTGAAATCTAGTATCTATAATTGTTTTTTTCCTGGCAGGTAAGATAACACTGTTAAAAACAATCTAGGAACAATGAGAAAAGCAGGATTACAAGCTATGTTTCACTTTTTTGGTTGCAGTTCAACTCAAGTAAGAACAGCTTGAGCCTGTGGTCTTTGCAGAGCTGTGATTCTGACTGACGACCTGTCTTAGCTGCTGATTGAGCCTTATAAAATCTCCTTTGTTAGAAGGAACACTCATGATTAAGATGTCTCCAAAGTCACACTTACTGCCATGTCTTTGCCGTTCGCAGGTGCTCCTAGGAAGGAAATATACTTTATGGCCATTATTGACATTCTTACTCATTATGATGCAAAAAAGAAGGCTGCCCATGCTGCAAAAACAGTAAAGCATGGGGTAAGTATCTGGGTTGGTTTTATCCTCTGATTTCACTTAGATGCCTGCATTTTTTGTTGTTTAGATACAGCACAGTCAGGAAATCTAGGGAAAGGGGAAATGGAGCCAGATTTTTTCAGGTTTTTTTCCTAGTTTGATATGTAATACAGTAGTGCAGAGTAACTGCTACACATCACATACTGAAAACAGAACCCTGTTTTCAGTTGAATATGTAGCTTTCATGCCCATTAAGAACCCTAGTGAGGTGTCTTTTTAGGACTTTGACCTAAATTTGTGAGATGCCCCTTATTCTTGCAAAGAAAGCTGGTCGCCAGACACCTGTATGAGTACACAGCTGTCGGAAACCTGTTGGGGCTGTTGTTCTGGATGCGGGGCCCTAGCGATGGTTGCATTGTTTGGTGTACGGGCTGCTGGAGGTTAGCTCTGGCATGTCACATGGCTCACTTTATGAGACTTCCTTCAAAAAAAAACAAGTACAAATTGCAAAATGAAGCATAAAGTGTACATACTAAATACCCAGTGAAGGCTTCTGTTTGACTGTCATGAATTTCTTCATTGGACTGAAATTGCTGCTTAGCAGCAGACACCAAAGAACCACGTCTGGGGTGCGGCCTTCCGGAAGTATGATTTCTGTCTCCCATTATCACTCTCATGGTGATTTAAGATTTCATAAACTTTTTAAAAAGAGCATGATCGTTCATGAGGATAAAATCCCTCCTCTCTCTAAGTATCTAGAGGATCAGGGCATTGGCGGGGGGTTAAGCAAAGGGCTCAGGGCTTTTTAGTTTAAAGTCAAGAGTGGTGTGGACTGCTCAGCAGTAAGCCCTGCACAGCCCTGCAGAAGGTATTTTTTGTGTCTCTCAAACAACGGTCTCATTACTCTCTCTGTTCCCAGAGCAGCTGAAAGTTGATGCAGACCATATGCATCCATTATCTGGCAATTATTAATGAACTTTGAATGTAGCAGACTTGAAAAACTCACACTTGTGGCTTAAATAAGAGATAGAAAATATGTTGTGAATAACAACTACGGTTATTAAAGCTGACTGTGATTAGAACTTATTACAGAGCATTACTTGCATACAGCCATTCTGCTTATTTCGCTGTCCCCATCCTGAGCCACCCAGCACTGAGGTTTTGCCTCTTATTCAATGCCTGCAATTTTGTAAAACAGGAAAAGCAGAAATTAAAATGTAGCTGAGGCTCTGCAAACCTAGAATAAAAATAAAAAATGAAGTCGTTGAAATAGCAGTTGTACAGCTTATGCAGTGAGTCCAGACTGACATGCATGTACATTGAAAAAAACATTACTGATTGTTACTGTGTATTTTAGGCCCAGTTGTTTGGCATTCAGATAGCAGTATACATTACAGAAGTCTTGACATGCCGGATTGCGAGTCTGATAATTGTGTTGATGAATCGGTGGGTAACATGGTTAAGTACACGGTAGGAGTTCTATAGGAGACTGAAACACAATGGGAGCAGAGAGAAGTATGGAAAGTTAAAGAGACTGCGTTTCAGAAATGGAAGATGGGTGTCCTTGATGAGTCTGGGTGTCACTGCACTCGTGTGGAGCCTAAAAAGGCATCAGTAGGATTCTGCTTGAGGGTCATTACAATTTGTGTTTTTACTGTCTGGTTCTGAGACTGCTCATGAAATTCACTGAGTGACAAAACAGCAAGTGTAACACCGGCTCTTCCTTTTTCCCCTCTCTCTTCCCAATGCTCTGTACAGGCTGGTGCAGAAATTTCAACTGTTAATCCTGAACAGTATTCAAAGCGCTTCTTGGACTTTATTGCCAACATCTTGACGTAACCTATCATGTTACATAGGACAGACACGAGACCTGGGGACAGCAGCAGTGGCTACAAGTGTAGGGAAAAAAAAAGGAACTCAGAGAAGCACCCATCTTGCAGAAAGCAACCCCTTTGTTTACATCTGCTGGCAAAGATGACTGAAGTGGGGTGGAGTACTCGCTTTAACAGCTGCCTGATATTCCCAGCATAGTTCTAGCTATTTCTGACTCTTTTGTGTGTGGCAAAAAAAAAAAAAATTAAAATAAATAAATAGAACAGCTTACTCAGAGTGCACTGTGACAGTAATGCTCTGATGCTACCAGCTGAACCGGAATAAATGAGCAAAGAGGTGTGGGTTGGGGGTGGGGAAGAGTAAATGCATGTTAAATCTACAATATTGATATGAAATGGTAAACTGTGGATCAGTTTATTTTTTTGAACGAAAGAGATACATGACAGTATTCTTTGTGGTGATGATGACGACGTTAATAATAATAAAAACCTTACTGCGAATGTTACACTTACACCCTGCACATTGGCACTCCTTAAAAAAGCAGCTGCAAGAGCCCTTGGTGCCAGAGGCTTTTCCCATTTGGTTCCTAGCAGTTGGGGGGGGGGGGCTGTCCCTTTTGGGGTTTTTTTTCCTCCCTCTCCAGTTTTTGTCTTCTTTTCGGGAAGCTCAGCCTCTCAGCTGCCTGAGAGCCAGCGCCTCTTACCTTACGAAGAGCTAACGTAATTCATGCTATGTGTACATTTTTGCTACAGTAAACTTACATTAAGGGAAATCATTGCTTATTTCACATTGTTACCTGAAATTTTCTTTTCATTTGTTTTATATTCTTGCAATGTAGGAACTAATAATGTTACAAGTGGGAAAAAAGCTTATCTGAAGAAGCGCATAGTTTTGGGCAATAGTAGCTCCATCTTTCACCTGTCGTGAAAGATGTGCACACTGATAGAAATTTTATTCCCATGTAATTTACTGGGAATTTGAAGTTTAAATGCTTATGTTGTTCTGTTAAAACAGCGGTATTTTATTATAGATTATCCCTCTAAAAATGAACCCTGAATTTTACTGTTTACATTATTAGGAAAGCAGGGATATTTCTGAATTTCAGAGCCGTGTACAATATATGACTTTTGAGTTTACATGTAAAGTTATTTTGCAGTACAAATGAAGTAATGTTTGTCATCTTCCAAGGTGTAACGTGCAGTAGTGTATCCTAAAGTGAATGTCTCGCTCACCTCCGTGATAGACTCTTTTACAATAAAATGAGAAAGGATATTTCAGAGGGACTTTTCCCAAGGTCGTCTTTTAGCATCAAAATGACCTGTCCTATCATTTACTCAAGTTTGATTGTATAGTACATTGCCTAAAACTGTGCTGATCATGTTTAACTTGTTTAAAATTTTTAAGCAACAATGTACTTCTTCTCTTCTTGTATTTTTCCCTGAAAGACTCCATGCTTGAAAGAGACAAATTTACATATGCTTAAAAGTTTATCTACTTATACACTGTGCTAAAGCTGTGCCTTTAAACTTTCTTTATTGAAATTGTTAGATTTTGTAGGCAACGTAAGAGAAGTCAAACCTTCCCCATCATCGTTTGTAACTCAAATCAGGAGTGCCAGCATGCCTTCTCCATAACTAACGTCAGTGCTGTTAAGCCTGCAACTGTGCATAACTTATGTAGTGGTTTACTTCAGAGGAGCCTATACAATAGCAACCCGTTACACTCTCTTCAGTGGCCAAAGGCAATACTACCCCCCTTGCTGTGTACTAATTTTTTTTGGTTTTCTCCTTTCCCCGACCTTTCCCACAGGATTTGTTACGTTTGACTTAGTGATGTCCGCAGCACTGTAATGTATGTGTATACTTTTGTATTGTATGTATTTAAATAAGTTGGTACTGTGGCTTGATATATTTTTTTTCTCCTCTCCCTACATACCCCAGTTGTCTACATTCTCACCCCAGTTTCATTTTCCGAAGCGTCCTGTGGCTGCTTAAAGCCCCAGGGAGACCCTGAAGTAAAAATGAGGTACACATACTTGGAGTACATATTTAATTGCGGCCAATGAGTGTACATTTTTAGACTATTTTAGTCATTTACAGCAAAGCATTCTTTTTGTCTCTGTAGCAGTTATGTCACTCATTCTTGTTGATAAACTGTTTATTTGGACAGGGCAAGGAAGACTCATTATTGTATGTGTTAGTGCTTAGATTACACTCCAAACATGAGCAAGGCTTTATAAAATAAAGCACTTTGATGACTCACTAGGTAAATCCTTTGTTCTGGTGTTTCAACTATGGTTGTGATCGCTTACAGATGAACTTTGGATGTTAAAATGAACACGGGACCTATGTCACAAAGGAAAAAAGAAGAAACTTAAAACTTTTCCATCAGACTTTACCCTGCGTCTTCCATGCTTACTTTAACTGTTTTGAAACATTAAGCCTTTGGGTTTAGGCTGTCCTCTGAGAGCAGATACTGAGGTTTGTAATTGGTGATTCTGTGGACTAAATATTACTACAAAGAAAGGAAGATTGTCTATGTTAGTTAACTGATAGAAGGATTGGCAGAACTTCGCTCATGTACGGTACGACCTTATACTTAAACCAGCCATTTAAAAAGGACTTGGGGAATGAGCCCAAATAACTCATGGGGAGTTGGGGAGGGATTTCTGTTACAGAATTTCAAGGCTTTGATTGTCAGGGCTCTCAGCGCATGATGCAGCCTGTGCCACACATCGTGGGAAAATGGCAGAAAAGTCTCTTTTTGTCTTTATTGTGACTCACTTTTCATTCTCTTAATACAGATTTCAGTTCCTTTCAGTTTATTGCACAGATGTAGCAAGACAATATTGTTTCAGCAATATTTTAACCTGTAAAATACACGACAATTAATAATACAGCAGACATTCCCCACGGGGAAGATGATTAAAGAGCTATTCTATTAAAAGTAGGCAAAGTGATAGGAGAGAGATTCAGCTTCTTAATTACTCACTTAGCGATGCCTCCAATATTAATGTGAGCCTGCACTTCACGTAGCTGCTCCAGCTGCTTTGGGTTTAGCATGAACTAGTATGAACATGGTGCTCGAGCAATGTTGCTCAAGTTACATGGACCCGTCAGCCACGGCGGACACCAAGCTTCCTGGCTGGCTCTCTGTGCCTGCCACTCAAACCATCTGAACAGGCTGCCATACTCTTGCGCTACTTTTGTGATTCAGGCGTTGAATTGTCAGTCAGTGCCACCTCCTGTTTGCCTCCCTTTTTCCCTAAGACTTCTGGACATGCTCAGATCTAACTCTCAGCTAAGTATACTACTTTTAATCCAGCTGCTCTGTCTTTTGAAGCAGAATCACTCCTGGGTTTCCCTGCACCACTGTTCTCTACCTCTATCTTCACACAGCTACATAGCTAAGATTTAGCAGGCCCTGCTGCTGCTGCCTGGGGACATCCCACTCATCCCAGTCTCTCAATGCAGGGGCACCCCCCAGCCGTCCAGCTGCTGATGTTTCCCTCCTGCCTCTTCTGCATCTATAAGGGCAATTGCCAGCTCTCTGTGGAGTTTGCTACAGGGTGTGCAGTGTTTGGCAGGCATTGCTGACTCCAGCAAGCAGCCAAAGGACCATTGCTTTAGAAGAAGTGTGTATATGGTAATGCAGAAAAATAGTATCTTTCTGATAACGTGTTTTCTCTCCCTCCTGCTTGAAGAAAAGCTGAAGGCAGCAGTGATACTCAAGGTAGGAGATCCAACTGACTTGTTAATGGAAGAATTGCAGCAACAGAAATGCTTAGATTTAAAATACTTTGAAACAGTATTCTTCTATGTCAACTACATAACCTGAAAGTATAGTCTGAATTCCGAACTCCCTCCCTTGTGCTTGGCTCTTCTTTTCAAATGTAATACCAGTTAGCAAGTCCCTGTACCAGGTGGGATTCTTGGATTCTGGTGGTCTCATACCCCACGTTTCTGCAGTGTCTGCCCTGTACGTGGTGTCCACTTGGTTTCTTTCAAACTGATATATTTAATGGGGGGAAAAAATAAACATGGAGAACAGCTAAAGGAGAAATCTGTTTCATCACTTCCTTTCTGCCCTGATTTCTCTATGGCAGGTACTGTGTCTGGAGATCAGCATATCCTTTTCAAGGCAGTGTGGTAGCGAAAGGGCAGAGGCTGTGTGGACAGAGCAGTGTGCTCTGTCTTTAATCTGAATGCTCGTTTGCTCCTGCATGAGGCAGACCAGAGATCTACCCTCATGCTACAACAAGAAGAGCTTGAGAGCAGCATCTTCAAGCTGCAAAGGTGCTTTGTGTGAGATTAAATCACTAATGGAAGCCTTACTAAAACCATCAGGAAACTGAGCTGGAAAGGACTTGAAGAGATAGTTATAGTCTGGCCCAGAGCAGTTCAAATGTAGATAAACATTGGCAAAAAATGGGGCTAATCTTTTCCAGGGAGAGTAGTTCCATGACTTCCCTGTGCTGCCCTTTCCCATGCCTCACTGGCTAGCTATTCAGAAAGATTTTTTCCTTACCTGACTCTCTGTTACTACAATTTAAGCCCATTAATATTTGTTCTATCTACAGTGGACCCTGAGAACAGTGTATTTTCTTCCTCTCTCGGTTTCTCTTAATGTGATCCTGCTGTATGTACTGAACAATGTAAATATTAGCTTTTGCACATATTAAATTGGATATTCCCTTTCCTTATTTAACAAAATAATCAAAATGGTGTAAGAATGACCTATTCCATTTTTTGTAATGCCTAATGTTTTTTAAAAATCTGTTTAAATGGTGCTTCTTAATTGTCAGTCACATTTTATAAATGGATTTAGATTACTATTTTGAGAATTTCCTATCCATCTATTTGCCATCTAATTAAAAAAAAAAAGGTAATTGCTATTTAGCAGGATGTAGATTAAATATGAGCACACAGCTACTGCTTAGCTGTAGTTGTTGCTCTAACTGAAATAAGATACTGCTTTTCTCTTTTCCCAGAGCAAATAATACCCCAATCTTAGCTTTCCTAATTATATCCCCTTTTCACAGCCTCAAGTCTCATCTCTGTCAGTGATATGACATAAAATAATTATTTGATTATAAGTATTAAAAATAAACCAAACCCTTCTATGCGAGCTGGCCTAAATTCATTCTTACCTACTGCTCTGAATATTTGCAGGCAGTTCAGTTATTACCCAATATGCTTTGAGTTTATAAAGAGCTCCTACTTTGTTCCCACTCAATCTGATTCAGTCACAGTGACTCATTTTCTTTAGCAATGTGTATCCAATTGGCATAAATGGCATTTGTGAGAACCTTGTGTTTTGAAGAGGTTTGGCACTTGCAAACCAGCCTGGCAGGTGAATTAACTCATTGCATTTCTCTTGTTTCTGCTATTTCACCTTGCCTCTGTGGAGGAAACTCAAGGCCAGAGCACTCTACTTACTTTTTTCCCGTTTTATTTATTTAAAAATACTTTGTTCTAAGAGTATTTCAGTCACACTGATATCTGTAGCATGTTTGGTATACCAAGGGCTATAGCTGCAGATACTGGGCCAACAACAATTGTAGTTTGCCTTCCACCACTGGAGGATGACAGGGTCATGTTTGATCCTGGTTTAAGAGAAAGTCCCGCGTTCCCAAGATGTGCCTGCCTATCCCAGCAGCTTGGTTTCAAGTGCTGCATAAGAATACTTTCTACCCAAGCAGGTCTGATTAATTAGTGCCTACTTTAACTGGGTGTTACTCTTAAGTATTTCCACTTAGTTCACTAGTCAGTCTCAGAAGTTTATTTGTACATCTGCTGCACCAAAGATTTGGTATTTGGGGTGGGAGGCTGTTAAAATACCAAACTAATCTGTGCAGTTATGATCATCCTTTATAGGGTACAATGGAAAGAGTCTGCTTTTAGTTAAGCATGATGATGAACGTGCTAACAGTTAATACTGCTCTGCTGCTTCAGTTGTAACAAAGCTCTGTGTGGAAGGAAAAACGATGGTGTTTCATCTGATTACACTGTAAAGTGGTATAGAGCAGAAATTTCCAAGGTGCGTTTCACATGCTGCAAGCTGCAGCATCTCTGTGCAGGGCTGCTCTTCCACCCCGGGCTGCAGGGCAGTGGGATGGCACTGGGTCTGCTGGAAGAGGGAAAAAAACAAGTAGGCATTTGTAGCCTCAACACTGGACCCAGCTGTACAGTGGTGCTTTTGGAGGTGCCTCTCTGGACGTAGTAAAATGTGCTTTTCATACAACCTAGCGTTACTCGAGGAACTGTGGTGGCTGAAATTGTGTTCTGGAATTAAGTAATGTCCTTTAAAACTCCTGTATCGCTCCGGGTGGCGCTGTCCCTGTCAGCCACAAGCCTGACAGAGCTGCAGTGCAGCTCCCTGCTTCCTGTCTTGCTGTTTTGCTCTGCCGCAGCCGAAGTGTGTGACCGGGCAGAGAACACTCCTGGGGCTGCTCCCTGCACGGCTCCCAGAGCCTTGGCAAGTGGAAGAAAATAGATGGTCTCCCCCAGTTATCTAAATGTTTTCTGGACATTTTCTCACAGGTAGCCTGATGACCTTCCACACCAGGCTCCTCATCAGACACGCTCCCCACAGCCTCGCTTCAGGAGAATGCGTGTGTGGCTTACTGTTTGTCTCTCTCTGTTCCGGCCCTCTCCATTGAGCGGTAGACAACTGTCTTCTTTGCCACCAGGTTGTAGGACAAAGTGGATAAAGCCACGCAGATTCTCTTCTGGTGCCTCAATTAATAAAGAGGAGAGGGGAATAAAAAGACACAAGGTTAGATTGAGTGGGGACGGGCACCCAGACACTGCCTGCTCCACCCAAAATTTGGGAGTTAGAGACAACTTGGGGGGCAGACAACAGCTCCAACCCTGTTGTAGGACTGCCTGCCTGCACAACCCTCCACGAACAATAGCATCTGGCAGACACGCAATAAGCCACTGAGCAGTGTTCTACTACTCTGCTCCAAGTTCTCACCTTCCCAGGAGGACCAAGTTGAGCACCCTAGTTACACTGATAGAGGACTTAGGCAGGCCCTAATCTGCTAAGTGAAGTCATTCATTTACTTTGAGAAAGAAAAAGAAATGCCACAAATTGCAGTAATGAGGGTTTAGTGTAAGGGGAGGACACAAACAAAAAACCCAAACCTTTTCTGAAGCAGCAAGGAAGAGGCAGTACTGGGGCCAGTGGAGCAACAAAGCACAGAGAAGCTACTGAGAACATACTCTGCAAGATCCCTGAGCCAGGGGCGCCTGCTGCACGTTCCTGGGTCTGGCATTAACTGCAGCTGCTCTAGGGTCAGGGAGGACAGCCCCACATGGATTGCTCTTAAGGAGCAGAGAAAAATCTCAGGCCGTAAAGATTACGATGCAGAAGGAAAGGTATAAACTGCTGTGTTTGCAGCACCATAAAGGCATTCTCTAATAGTGCCCTTCTGCTTGAGATAATGCATAAGGTGTGAGATGAGAAGTAGAGCAAAGCAGAGTGGGGAACTGATAGGCCTCAAGAGGAGAATGATAGCACCCTATTAAACCACCCCCAAAAAAAACCCCACCACCAACAAAAAATCTTTAAATGCAATGAAAGCTTTAGGGAGATTCCCATGCAGAACAGAGTTAAACTGCTGGGCTCACATTGTATGGTAGTATGTTAATACAGAAAAGATTCTGAAGAGGAGTATGGCTCCATGCAACGTTTTCATCATCAAAATGAGCTGTTTCTGCGACCCAAACCAGTCTGTGGAAACACTGTTTGTTTGGATGGGGTTTTCTTCTAAGAGACCTGGAAGCATTCCCTCATGCATTACGTAGCCTGCTGATCTCCTACCTTCTTAACCCCATTTCTCCATCAGACACACTCCCCACAAACACACCTCTTGGCTTCATTTGGAGTGCTCAGTGTCTGGCCTAAGCCAGGTAATTTGGGCAAGGGGGAGGGAGGGCTAAGCCATAAAGAAACAAGCTGTTCAGGTGAGAAGATGGATGTGAAAAGACTGTCATTCTCTTACACTGTGAAGCAGCCCTCTCCTCAAGCACTGGGGGTTAGGTTAGGACCCTCACTCAAGTTTTAGGTTATTAAAAAGAGCTCTAACTGGCCTTCTTGGGGAGGGTGCATCAGCTGCCTCACCAGTTCATTAGATGCAATCACTGCCACAGCTGACATCCTAGAAATCACCCAGTCCGACACGTATACATTGCAGTTACAGGCTCGTGCTTTGAATGTATTGCTATTTAGGAAAATTAGAAAACAAGTGTTTTAAATACAAATGCTTTCCCAAAATGGGTTTCTATACTTCAGACCTCCAGAGAAGAGCTGCTGACCTGTACATTCCTGTGCTGGTGAGCAGGGCCTATTATCCAGACCCTCTCCAAAGGCACAGTAACCCACATTACCACATTTATTAGCAAGATTACTGAGACAGAATTGGTTGGATTCCTGTCAAATGTGTCTTCAAAGAAGGAAGAAACAAAGGTACAGAGCTGTTGTTTGTAATTATGTTCCATCACATGCTAAAAATAAAAAGGAGCTTTTTCAAAAAGGTGACAAACAAAGCAGGTTGCATCCCAGCAAATGTGAGTGGAGCAAGAGGGTGGGAGAACATTACACAGTGAATCATGGCCAACCACAGATGCCCAGAAGGTCAAGGCTGAAGATGATCTTCAAACATAGCCAAGCTTTGTGCTATTAAGTGCTTTAAAAATCAAAACTACCCATTTAAATGAATCCACCATTTATAAGTGACCAATGTAAAGAATGCAGCTGGGACGTGGTAGGATCACAGTAACTCGAGTCCAGGAGTAAATGAGTTGCTGCACTCTGCACAAGCTGTGAGCAAAAGTGAAACCCCACTCAGAGAGAATGCCCTCACTGAGCCTCAACAGCACCAGGGCAGGTGTAGCCCAAATAGAGACAGGGGCTGTGCCCTAGAGTGAAACCCTACAAGCAGCATCTGAGACATCTGCGAGGAAGGAGTGTTTGGAAGGAAAGCCGATGTTCTTAACCTGTTGGGATGTTTCCAAACATACATTCTCTCATTATATAGTTCAAAGAAGTCAGCCAGGGATCCCATACAAACATACTTCTGGATATTTTCTGGGGTTTTGACCAATGATTGGGTTTAGGTCTTTCATATGATACAGCTATTGCCAATGAATTCACAGCCAGGAAATTAGTT
The DNA here is from genome assembly GCA_013400835.1 of Zapornia atra. Classification (NCBI taxonomy): domain Eukaryota; kingdom Metazoa; phylum Chordata; class Aves; order Gruiformes; family Rallidae; genus Zapornia; species Zapornia atra. The sequence continues at coordinate 107,701 of VZTU01002583.1, read as the reverse complement.
TTAGATGTAAACAGGCAAACTGTTTCCAATCCTAATTGTCAGGTTTTTTGCTAAACAAAGTGGTTTTAAGCAGACCTCCCATATAGCTTAATGTTGTGTTTAAGCAAGCCGCTCACAAAAAGTACTTTAGCTCCTTCTTGCTTATTCCACAACTTGAAACATTACCTTTCCAAACTAATCCACAGCCCAGAGCACGCTGCCCTGGTTATTAATCACTGTAGCAGAAAATGGTCTCACCTCTTTACCCTGCATTGCCCTCCCTACAGTCACAATCAGGTTTGGTGCTAACTATGACTTTGCTATAGAAAAGGTTTACAGTGGTAAAATGTAAGTTGTACTATTTGTAATGTCCACTCTGTCAAGCACAAGGTATTCCTTCAAACCATTATTCAGTTTGGAACTCGTTCAAGACATCAAAAGAAACCCAGAGGCGTTTGAAATATCTTCTAACTTACAAATACCTTAAGTTAAAAATTAAGATTTGATCCAAAGCCCAGGAAAGGCTCCATCTAAATACAATAGTTATTGAACCAGCTTCTTCAAGCATAACCTTTTCATCATCAACGACTCACACAAATTAGTCCCTGTGAAAATAAAAGGTGTTGCTGTTTTAACAGTGCCAGCAGAAACTCGTATTTCCTGTCTTTCTTACCATGGATCTGGATAGATCATGGTAAAAGCACTTCTGTTGTTAGCCAATATTTCAATATTTATTTATCAAGCTTATTGAAGTACTTTCTGCTTTGTACTGGTGTAAGGAGTATGATTGTACCTGTACTAAAAGCTTTATAGCATAACTACAACTGTAAAAGGAGAGTCAAGCTTCTTACCAAAGGGTTTACAGAGTATAACTACGTTAAGTAGAATTAGTTAGCAAGACAGATATTTGGACAAACCTTCTCCTGAACGGTATCTTCAGTCCCATTTGTCTAATGCTCCTGCAGTGTTTAATAGCCAGCTCAAATTTCCCTTCAACTGTCAAATAAATTCCCACAGACCAGAAGACAGCAGAACAAACCAAGCTCCAGCACACACACACACACACACACACACACACACACACACACACACAAAGTATGAGTTGGCTTTCCTGCAGTGTAATTAGTACCATACAGCTCCTCTGTGCAATGGGATAACTCCCTGTCCCAACCAAGGGAAGGGAAAGCAAGCTCATACTGTCTGCGTTAGACCTTCTTCTCAACTCCAGAAGAAAGAGGCTTAAATACGTAATTTTAAACACAAGCATGAACATTTCAACTTTGAATTGACCGAAGGGATGTAATAAGATGATGCACTTCAGCTTGGATTGCTCTGAAGCCTTCCATAAAGAGTAAGACATGGCAGAAGCTTGGTTTACAGCCAGGCACAAAAGCTTTAATGAAACCAAAACATGGGAAGAATACTTCTTTCACAAATATATAAAACCAATTTTGCTCAAAGCCTTTTCAATACTACTCATTTTTGACTGAGAAAGAAATGCCACAAAATTGCCCCCAAAGAGTTTTATTTAAAGAAAAAGAAAAATTAAAATTGGAGAGCAGAGCTCAATCCTAACAACTTACATGGCAGTTTGCACCACTGAGGGACCTATTCCTTCATGAAGTTTCTTATCTATAATGTAGACCTATGTCAATGTGCTCCTCTTCCAATACAGCAACACATACATGGGAGAATCTGCCCAGATGTTCTGCTGACTCTCTTCTTCTGTCTTGCTCTGGTCTGGTAAAGATGGAGGAAATACCAGGAGATGAACAGAAGTTGGAGCAAGAGTCTCAGTAACTGTAAGCACACTTCTAACTCGCCAAGTTCCATCATGCAAATGAATGAAGTACGTGGGAGGTGAGCAGAAGAGAAGTAAGGGAGACAGCTGTTAATGTACTCGGGCGACACACACATTGTTAAAGAGCAGAATGGTGTCACTTCCCATTTCTGCTGCTGTGGCACACCCCTTCACTCACACAACACGTGATACACAATTATTCTCCAGAGGTCACCAAAGTCAGCTATCTCTTTCATCTCATTTACATCAATTAGAAAAATTTGCCAAGGTTCACTGAGAGTGGAGGGGGGGAGCGGGGGGGTGCTGCTGTTTGTAGCAGTTAAGAGGCAGATCCTTGACTCCAGAAGATCACAGCCTGCTTGGTGTCCTCATGGAGAGGGCGGAGGCTGCAAAAAAAATAAAAAATAAAAAAGCAGACAGCTCTTCTGGAAACAAACTTTAAAAATAAATAAATAAATTAGACACCTTTGGTGCGCGTTCCAAGGAAACATTATCAAAGGTGCCCCTGGAAGTCACAGTCATTCTAGAAAGAAACAATAAGGGAAAAGAAAAAGAATGGAAGTGGCCTGACTTGATTTTAAGGCAGCATTTTCACCACCCACAACCATCTGTTTCTAGGGCAGAAGCACCAATTGTGCTGGTCCTGGGACAGCTACCAACTATTGTGCCCAAAACATCCATCTGCAGCAGCAGTATTAGCTGTCAGTGCATATTTCCTAACGTGGTGACATTCCTTCTGCCCTCTTGCTTTTGTTTGGGCTTTAACCTTGTAATTAGTGCCAATCTTCTTCAGCATTTCGGGGTTTGTTTGGGGCTGGGGATTTTTTAAAGTCCATCCTCAAATCCCCTCCTGTCCTCTGCCGGGCAGCTTTCCCTACCTTCTTCTCCAAGATGCTCATTATGTAATATATGTATTTCTACATAGACAATGTGATGCTCTGAATGCACAACCCATTGGAGGACTGCACGGGATCGAAATATTTCTTTGGCATGTAAGTTGTAATGTTCAAAACCATAAATACACATATGCAGAAAAGTGAACATCTTTAGATCCATAAAGTTAACAATTTCTTTTCAAGCTTCCTTTTTCTATTACTAGGCTTGACTGTAAAACAGAGCCCCTGAATGAAAACATGCTGTATTAGATCCTTCCTGCCATTTTAGGTTATCACCTCATCAAGAGAGAAATCCTCTTAAAATTAAAAATAGCCTCCAGGTTCAAGGCTAGGCTGCAAAATTATTCCCAATGAGATAGAAATGAAAAGAAAAAAAAACCCATTCTCCAGCTGATTTATTAAAACAGGCAAAGCATGTGCTCAGCGAGACAGCGGCACACTTTGCTTTCGTGAGGAGAACGAGTCTGGACTCGCGCCTGTAGCTGTTCCCCCCAAATGCTGCCTCTCCATGTTCTCCATTCCGTGACTGTCCACTTCCCATACACAGCTTATGGGATGATGATGCAAAACCATAGTGGGAAAAAACCAAAAAAAAACCCACCACCTATTTTTTTTCTGACCTTATACAGGTCCCTTCTCTCTCCTCAGGAGATTGGCACCCCACAGTTTTCACTTTCAGGAACAACAAACCTAAGACAAAGCCCTAAGTCTCCCTGATTGCCAGGAGGCACTGACCTGCTCTGCGCTGAGCTGCCCTAGCCCAGGTCTTCCCAGACATGTCCCCTTTTCCATCTACTTGTTGTTTGGAAATGCAGTGCTTTTATGAAGTTCTCATCCAGATCAGCTGTGATAGGACAAGGCGTAATGGCTTTAAACTAAAAGAGGGTAGATTTAGATGGGATGTAAGGAAGAAATTCAACACAGTGAGGGTGGTGAGGCCTTGGCACAGGTTGCCCAGAGAAGCTGTGGCCCCCACCCTGGCAGTGTTCAAGGCCAGGTTGGATGGGGCTTTGGGCAACCTGGGCTAGTGGAGGGTGTCCCTGCCCATGGCATGAGGGTGGGACTAGATGATCTTTGAGATGCCTTCCCACCCAAACCAACCCGTGATTCTCACACTCTGGAAGTCAGGCGCTGCCTGGAAAGTTCAGATTCACCATTACTAGAATGCATGGCTGATTCACTCATTCACAGTAAGCCCAAACTGCTCCCACAGTGCCAAATTTATTGCACATTTACAGTAGATCCAACACTTCCCAGAAGTTTTAGGCTCACTGCACATGCTAGGTACAGTAAAAGCATAGTGATTTCTGCCTGGGAAATCCCCTGCACGCCCCAAATGCTGTGGTAGCCTTCACTCAGCAGCTAAAATGAAACACATCATGGCAGCTACATTGCTGGTGGCCTTGGGCCTGGGAGACACAAGGAGGCTGTATTCTGAAATGTAACATGAAGGAAGGCCAGGAATAATACCTCCCTCTTCTTCTCTAGATGTGTTAGGAAGACGTGTTAACTGAAAGCACTTTGCAGTGGCGGTTGCAGCTTTACTTCAAGTAGCAATCCTTGAGCCAGAGTCCCCCACCCCAAATCATGGGGCTGCCAGTATCCCTAGCTGCCTTCTCAGGGGAAAGGATTCTCACTGGCTAGCATAGAACTGTTGAAAATATATACGGTTGCTTAATTAGAGCTCTTTCTTCCACTTTTTTTACCGAGAATTGCATTCTGTCATTATAAACATTTACCTAAGGACTTTTATATGAATACAAACCTGTTAATACAATGTATGTCAGTGCAAGTAGTGCAACATCAGCAGACAACTCAGGTTTTGCTCAGGCTTGTGATTATCCACACAAGACATTCACCATACAAGACTAACTTCCTTCAATTACTAAAACTCACCTCTCAGGATTCCTTCCACTTCTGCAGTTATGCAAAGTCTATTTCTGATGGTGCACTCTTAAGACTGTCATCCTAGATGAGGTATATTAGTGAAGCAGCTTATTATTTCAGTTTAAAAGAAATGCATATAATTAAAGCAAAAAGTTTCCCTGCACAACAGAGACTGGAATTCCTAACATCTGGAAAACGTAAAAACTCTCAATCATCAGGCTACGAAGTCTCAGCAATTACTAAAAATCATATAGATAGTCAATACTGTGACACATTGCTAAAGCTTCAGTGCAGCAATCTACGCAACATGCTCTTCTGCCCGCACTTTGTACACAAAGCAGTTTATTTCAGGCAGCATGTGCACTGATTGTACCCAAGTTAGTTTAGAATGGGTATGGCTCACCGCAGCTTACCGCATGCAATAGTAAGGACAGTTTTGGAATTGCCTGGCAATTAAATTTCTCAAAGCCTCAGTTTTGTGAAAATAAATCAAAACTGGTTTAAAAGTTGAACTATGAGCTAGGATTATACTGCTTGTCCTGTAAGGAAATCATTTGCAATCCATATTATCTAAAGAAATGCCTTTCGGACTACCATGGTGTTTCATTTTTTTTTCTCAGAATTTCCATTATTGGGGAGAAATAGAACACAGAGATGAAAATATTTTCATGGACTTGCACAAGTCTTTTATTAGGCTCAAGAGGCAAAGAAAACACGTAACACCTGGAAGTCGGATGGTAAGAGGAAACTGGAATTATTTTTATCTATTTCCCCTCTACACCTCCACTACGTTTCCTCAGTCCCTCATTAAGTCATATGTCAACTTGGGAAGACACTCTTTTTCTCCAAACTCCCTCTGACAATGCATTAATTCTCCAGCTCATTTCTGCGGTATAGCATTTTTTCTCTCACATTTAACCTTCTTAGAGAAGAAGTTCACCTTTTTGCCCAAAGTAATATGTTCACACACATACCCCCTTTGTTTTTTAATTCATCATTAAAATGGTATTCTGTGCTTCAACCAGGTTAATCTCAAGTGTGCACCACAGACATTACCTCATCTGTGCAGCATATGCGGTTCAGTACGTGCAATCTCCTTTATGTGACAATCTCTTCAAGATTGCAAATTATCATTTCCCTATCAGAAACTTGAAAGCATTTTTCACATTATGAAGAGAACGATGGCACATAAAGGCACCATCAAACCCTGCATTATCTTTAAAAGACAATGAATGTGGGGTAAAAGAAAAATAAACCATGTGTTCTTGTTCACATGGAGTCAACAACAGAGTCATTCATTTTTGTACAGAAATTAAGAACGTTTTTGGTTTTTTTTTTAAAGTGCCATTTCTTTTTCTTCTGTAAAACATTAAAGGCTGCAAACCTGTCTCTGTGTCCTGGCTGACAGACACTCCGTTATACCTGAAAGGATAACAATCTTTAAAAGTTCTGCAACCTCTGCACACAGCAGTACTTCAAACTTGGCTGCTTGGGCCAACACTGGAACAGTCAAACCTGCACTAAAGAAATTTTCTTGTGTTTTGGCACAAATTATTTATGGCTCAGGATAGCTGGAAAATGATTTCCATAAGCAGCTTGCTTTTCTTCTTTCTTTTCATCATTTTTCCTCTAAACACTGAAGCTCACCCTAGCCCAGATGTCTACTCCTTTTCGTACGCAGCCCACTTTTGTTACTGGCCGTAATTTGTCGCTATCTAAATTGCACACATTTAGCATTGCTATTTTTTTCAGCATTTATGGCTCAATCCTATTCAAGTTGGTAAAACTCTACTGGATTTCCAAAAAGAACAGAACAAGTCAATAAAAAAAAAGAGCATTGTCTATCTAGCTTGCCTAAACCTCAAGCTGTTATACTCTCCTGTATGTTGTATTATTTAAAGGAAGTCTCATAAAGGGCATAAACAGCTGGGTACATTTTCTTTTCTATCTTTTGAGAAAGAAAAAAAAAAAATCCAAACCCTATATATTTGCAACACTCATATATGATTTTGTTATCTAGAAAACAGACACATACTAAATAAAAACCTCTCCAAACCCACATATATTACTTCAAAATCTCTTGATCTAACCTAACAGTTTGCATTTAGACTCCACATCTCCACTAACACCACAGTTGCATCTGGACCGTTACATTTAATAGCCCTCAGTGGACCTACCCCTCCCTGAACCCTTTAATACCTTTGGCCTCCACAAGTGTTGCATGTATTCACATACTTCTCTTGCTGCAGTCCTGTGAGCCTGAATTAGCTGTATTGCCAGAAACCTCCAGCAGGTTTGAATAGTGTGTTTGGAGGATTAAAATGCTCGATACCCCAGAGCAGAATAAAATGTCCCCTAATGGGAAAAAAAAAGGGGGTGGGTGGGTGGGGAGAAAGCACTACACAAAAAAAGGGGGAATTTCTGTCTTTATAATGTACATGAATAAGGTTTTTTATAATTTTAAATATAAATAGGGGGGGAAATAGGAAAAAAAACCCTCTACACTTTCCTATCTGTCTGATTCTACTCTTTCTTCAAACTATTTGTGGCAAACTCCAAAGACAACAAGGAACTGACCATTAGGCTGCTCTCCATCAGGCGTCTTCTGTGTTGCATTTCAGCTTGACTAGACCTAGACAGCATATAATATACGGCACCAAAGCTCAAGGAAAGGAATACTTTTCTACATTAAACACAGAAAATGCCTGTATTACTTATTCTGAGACATAAACTACATTCTTACTGGTAGAAGGTAGCTCAGTATTTCTTGGACTATGCATTGAGAAAGTCAACAGAAGGGTGCAAAATCTAAAAATGTTTATTTAAATATTAAAATGTCGCTCAGAAGAGAGACTGACTGTGTATGTACACCTGAGCATTCATTACCTCTCATGTTTCACCGGGGACAAAGGGACATTGAGGAAAAGCAAGTAGAGGGTTCTGTGGATGTTAACGAAGCAGCACCCACAACAGATATCAGGGAATTAAGATAACATTGCATTTCTTTATTCCTAACATTAAACTGCTCCTGAACTCTATTCCTCGGCCTGAGAGAAGCTGAATAAAGCATTAATTTTCTGTCAAGCCTGTTCAGATGTAGAGATACAATCTGCATGAACTCATCAAACAGACACAAGCAGAACAGAAACACGCTGGTAACTGTAACCAAGAGTTTTGTTAAGACACAAATTCTGCAGAGTATAAAATATTTATCATCGCCACAGGTGGTGTAACAGTTTGTTGTGCAGATGCTTACAAGCCTGTCTATTAAATCTATAAAAGGAGCAGGTTTCCCAGCTTTACCTGAACTTAGAGCAGTGGCTGAAACATTGAAACACTCTACCCTTAGGCAGAGACCCCAGACTCCCTTTTCTTTGGGTGGCTGTCTGTTGCCAAATTTCCTAAAGACAGACAACTGCTTCTGGACACCAACATTACCAGAAGGTTGATAAAAACTGAAAGGGCTCTAACACCTGTGGCTGTGAATGTTGCAATTGGAGTTGGTGTCAAAGCAATTCAACTGTCTGTCGTTCCTCCAAAGCCTTGAATTAGCACAGTGCGTAGTCCTGTGTCCAGAGCAAAGTCAGGTATGCTGGTGAATACTTCGGGGCACCTACTCAAAGGCAGAAAGGCCGGATCTGATTGCAAAAACCCAGGAGTACTAAATCAACCAACAACCAGAGCTCCAGCCCAGACTCAAGTCTCCAGATGCTCTTCCTCTTTTCATTTCCTCTCTGAATTGCTCTCTAACATCTGTGCTTCCTTTTAAATACCATGCTACAATCCAAAGGCATTTGTAACATACGTTAGTTCATACCAGGCCAGAGTGCTATTAGATAAAAGTGGCAGAATAGAGGGGTTATGTGAAAGTATACACAGAAAAGATTGCAGAGCAAACACCAAGGAGTCAGCATCTCCTGCTCATGGTCCTTACAGGCAACATCTCCCAGCTCCCACACATGTTCATCTCTGGTAAAGGTTTGCCTTCGTTGTTGCTGTTTCCTCTTTTCCCTCCTTCAGCTGTAAGGCAGCCTGGAGAACAACACATCTGCTGAGGAAACGAGACTTCTAAAAGCTCGCAGTTCGGTTATGTTGTTTTTTTTCAAACCAAGTCTGCCCACCTTTAAATTCATTTTCAGAGTCAGTGGGTTTTCAATTGCATGTTTACACAGTATTGAGCCTTTGGAAGGCAGAATTAACCAGAAAGACAACAACCAGGGGCTGTCTCAGCTACGTAATAGTTTTAAAACACAAGCGGAGACACAAAAAGTCACGAAGAAACAGCACAAAAGCCTGCTGTTCCTGCCTATAGCAATATCTGCTCCTACTCCAACCTCATTAATTGCTAGTTTTCCTGATTATAGAAACAGCTTTTTCTGCTGCTGAAATGTATGGCATCGTGCCATTTGCATATGCAAACTGACATACGAACAATGAACCAGTTGCACAGTTCCTTAGAGAGCAACAATGTGGAGATTTACGGCGTGTATGTGGCAAGAGGCAGGGAGGGGAGTGTGGGGAGATGGACATACGAAACAGCTCATGATGTTCTCTTTATTGTTTTGCTGATAATCTTTCTTGTCTTTTCTTGAAACAAAATATTTAACACGCTAGTGGATCGCTGGCACTGGGTTTGGGAAGCGAACTAGGTATCTGCGCGACTTGGGCTCCAGATGCGCACCCGTTTATCAGATTTGATAGTGCACAGCTCTCCCACAAGATCTCTACGTTATTTGGTGCAGAGAAGGCAAAAACCATTTCATGAACAAAAGCCTAGCATTTTGTTTTCTCCCTGATATTCAAGTTATAATTCAAGGCTTTATTTTAACATGCTATTTAAACTTTGCTATCCAAAAGGCAACACTCCTTTCCTTACTGGCATTCGTCGCTGTATCAGGATGCTTCACTAATTTTTTACTATGTATCCGATTAGATGGCTGACACCCTTATTGCTCCCATGTTACAGACCATGAACTGAACTAGAGACAGATTAGGAGAAAAAAATAAATAGCGATTTGGGATGCCAGGAGCCTGTTTTTCAAAGTATTTATTGTTACATAGAACTTCACAGGCTCAAAGCACAGCTCTTATTATGACACCTTCACCTTTGAGTGCCTAGCATTCCCACAGGTCTTATTTCACAACCATGTAAACAGTGATTGCCTATAAAAGCTTTGGCTTAAATAATCTGACCAGGAAAATGTAGAGCGCTGTAGCAACGACAAGGCTAAGCTCCAGTTCTCCAGAACATCATGCCTTAATCATTAATCAATGGTTATACCACTGATACAGCAAGTTAAGACATTTTGTTGAAGGCAAACCCCCAAAACACCCAGAACTTGTTATCTCATGGACTGATGCTGAACCACAAGGCTTGCCACTGGGGCTGACATCCTTGGATCCACTACTGACCCACCGGCCACTTGAGGTACAAAAGCAACTGGCAGCAGAAGTAGGTTGTGACATCTGTGTAGGCCAGACCTGGAAAGGAACACAGGGCACAACTCATCAGTAAATTTCTGTTGTTTGTGACTGCAAAAGTAGGGTGAGATTTAGGAACCTTAGGTCCCATCCCAGCTATGAGCAGGAGTGTGATCTAATGAGCACAGGCTTCCAGTCTTTCTCCTTGAGCTTGCTTCCTTTCTGCCCCATCCTCCACAGTGTGTTTCAGGTCCAGGCACAGCCCTTGGTCCCACCTCAAGCATCTCACCCTAAACTCTGCCTGGACAGCCCCAGTTCCCTGGGCAATACCAGAAAATGCCAAATCATGCCACCATATTTTTAAACACAAAAAAATTACTTAGAAGGTATGGACTATTTGCCCTGATACCAGTGAATAGCTGAGTAGAAAGCAGAAGACAGCCACATCAGTACAGTGTGGTTGGATCTCTCCCAGGCACCAGACTTGGTACCACACAACAGGCAAAACCTGCTTTACATGAAGATAGTAAAGCATATGCAGATTAAAAACCACCTTATTGAAGAATATCAAAACATAAGATACAGTGTAACGAGCAAGGGTCTGAAAGGACTCTTTCCTGGGTGAACCTTCTGGGACTAGTTCTCAATCTATTTATATCTATTTATTGATGATCTACAACGATGCCATGAGATGTTGGGCAGTAGAGCTTGTGCATGGCACTAAAAGCAAGGGCTGCAGAAAGTCATGAAGGGAACATGTTACTCTTCTGAGCTCTGCTAAAGGGTCACATCCCTACATGATGTTTCAGAACAGCTGAATGGTAATCAGAAATGCATGTGATGCTCAAAGGACAGGAGTCTACTTTGAAAATCAGTTTCTCAGGGGGAAGCCGAAGAGTCCCTTCAAATAAGCACCAGAACACAAGCTTGTGTCACAAGGTGCAAATGGAAATATTGAGTGAAAGGAATTGATTTTGCTACACTACAATTCACTCCTGAGACCACTATTATGTACAGTCCTGATGCCCACTTCTCCAAATCTCTCATCTCCCTTACAGACAGTGACACAAAAGTGATAAAAATTTGGAAGACAAGTCATAAAAAGTGTGAGCCAGTAAGGAACTGTACGGCTGGGTGAGGTTGGATAGCTGTTGTCCTTTCTGACCCTGGAACTGGTTTTCCACCCAGCTTCTTTATGGACACTGGCCAGGCCCATGAGTTTTGTAGCTTCCCCTGAAGATAGCTATTATTTTTTTCCAGTTTTGCATTTAAACTTTCTGCCACTGAGTACAGGAGTCACAAAGGAAGGATTTCCCCATGCATGAAGATGTAACAATTTGGCTTCTGATTTTAGGAAAAGATACGGATGTCATTTTTAACTTCGCTTCCTAAGGAAACCAGGACTCACAAGCACCATGTGTCTCTGAATGTGTAGGACCCAGTAATCATCCAAATCTTCTGTCCAGCTTTAACCACATTTGACAAAGGATTAGAGAAAGTTCCCACACATTTTCATAGGGACAGGAGTTTGGGTAGAAAAGGGGGACTTCAAAGTGGTAGAATGATCCCTCAAGATACTCAAGATACTAAACAACGCACCATGTGAGTATCCTACTCACAGCAAAGCTTCATTTGGAGCTCAGAATTGATCACAAAACACAGTTCTGTAGGAAATGCTGAAAGGAGTGAAGGCAGATGAACAGAATTACTTGTTTTGGGTTTTTTCAGAAATAGCAGAGCTTGGCCCCAGCTGCAGAGAGGTGCTGCCAGGCCAGAACTGAAGGGAGGGGAAGAAAACTGCCCTCTGGGTTCTTCCCAGAGCATCTGTTCCAGTGTTTGCAGGGACAGAGCTGGCCAGGTCAGGGCAAGGTGCTGCTGCCAAGTGAGAGGGTACAGACCTTGAGGAGTGTGAATCTTCCCCTACAAGCTGAGCTCCACTTCACCTGTGCATTTGCAAGCCCGTATCTTCAATTAGCTCCCTGTCATCACAGGAACCTGACAAGTTAAAAAACAAATCACAGATAACTCCATCTATGAAAGTATTTATCAGATTCTCTTCCAATTGATTCATTTACTACCTAAAAATGCAGTCACCTAAACACAGGTGAAATCTACAGACTGAAATGTACCCTTCTGTTGTAAAAGACATACAAAGTGTAGATACATGGGAAAAAAATTTTTTTGTTTGTTTTACTAGGAGGATATATGATCCAGCTCACTGTAGTGTTACAAAAAAGTATTTTTCAGATAATATTTAATAAGCTTTCTTGTTGGACTAGCTTTGTAGTAAAGTACTTGAATAAATCATGACACTTTATTTGACTGATAACCTGCAAACAGCACTGGTACCAAATGAAAACAAAACAAGGAAGTTAACACCATCTTACTGTTTTTGTTGAAACTCCAACAAATGCTACAGTAAATTCTGTTAAACTACTAACAGTGCTTCCCAGCAGCTCTGAGAACACCATTTCCCCAGTCACTCTCTCTTTTCTTCTTTATTCCTGAGGATAAACATTAAGCAATCCTTATATTATACCATTGTTTAATAGTGCTAGTTATTTTCTCTTGCTTTCATTTCATTGAAATAATTTGAAAAAAAATCTGTATTTTCTGTTCAGGCAAATATTAGTCGGAGGTGAAAGGTTTACAAAATCTAACACTGTCATGAATAGGTAGAAAAAGCAAGTATTGAGCTCCCTATTTACCTAGCTGTACGGTACAGACATGACACACTTGAGAAAGAAATGTCTCTAGATTTAATGTATCAGCTCTGAGACCTTACCACTGTGTGTTTAATATCACAGGATGATTGTCTAACAATAAAGCAAATGTTTTTGCTTGGACAGTTGTAACATTTTCAACTGGTAAAGAGTTCTTTATCCACAAGCAAAACCTTTTTGGTTTTAATTGTGAGAAAATTATTGCTAAATCTATGAACTTTAGCAGCAGTATAATCTGACTGACAGTGTTTCTAAAGCGGACCTATGTCACAGCAAGTACATATGCCTTTAAATGTTTTAAGTGGAAAAAATCCTCCAGGGGATAAGTAGGACAAACATGTTTACGATTATTCAGCACTGTAGTTGCTGAACTGGTGATGTCAGCTGTACAAGGCATTTCTGCAGATTAAAATCAAAACAAAACAAAACCCCAAAACCAAGATATCATTTGAATGGTCATATCTATGTCCCCACATCAAAAGCAAATACCTCATCCTGCTGGCCCAGAACAGGTGAGTAGCATCTGCTCCTCACAGCTGCATGTAAAAATACTCCAAAAGTAACATCAAATATACTCAGCTTCCAAACGGATATATTTCTAAGTATTGTGCATTAACAGGAAGTATTCTACAGTACTTTTTAAGTTTTATGAAAAGCTGAAGCGAACCTACCCCCTAAGGGTTCTCAGTGCTGGGGATTCTAGCGAATCCCCCAGCATCGCACGTCCCTTTTGATGAGGACAGGAGCAAACGCTGTGTTACAGGATGACAGGGGCTGCGCTCCTGATGCGACATTGTGCTTCTTGACAGGCCTCCCTGTCACTTTGCATCAGTGCCCGTGGAGCTGCCACTTGGTTCATCATCAGCTTCAGCCACTGACGGCAGGGCACTGTGCTGACTTAGCCCCGACGACTGCCTGCTCCAGCTGGCTCACGCTTCAAGGCCAAGCACACCGGCGGTTGTGGCACCCTGTGCTACACACCATGAGGCCAAAGCATCTCCTGGGCCACGGAGCTCCTTGGGCAGCTCACTGCCACACCAAGAGAAAAGGTGATTCCAGCAGGTATCACTCCTCTCTGGTCAATGAGCTAAAGCACTGACCCAGCATCAGACCACAGCACCTTCATACAGAGAAGTCATCAAAGCCAGGACTTGATTTTCTGCCGCTAAACATCCCACCTCAGTTTGTCGTTAGGGAAGGCAAGTTAACAGCATCTAATTATCGCGGCCCTCTAGTAATGACACTGTGCCCCCTGCAGTTTCCACGGGATACGGTCCCTCTCCTGCCTCCCTCCTCCCAGCTGCGGGGCACGGGCCTTGTCACCAAAACAGGTTCGGTTCAGCCCAAAGAAATTATGTTGGCACAGATCGCGGGGGCTGGCCTCTTGCAGGGAGCACAGCCCGAGAGCTTGGACAAAGCCGAGCTCTGCGTCTCAACTGCTTTGCACAGCAGTGACGGCACTCAGCACAACCTCCTTATCAGCACAAAAATGTATCTCCAGGGAAAGGGTCCTGTTCCCTCTGGAAGCTCACCCTCACGCCTTCCTCTGCTACCATGCAAGCCAGAGACACCTTTTCCATGCTGTCAGACCGAGCCCAGACCCGGCAGACTCAGCACCGCTCCCCGAGGATCCCTCCAGCTGTGCTGCCCAGCCAATGGGACGGGACACTGCTGAAGGGGCAAAACTCAAATTGAGGGCAAGGGCAATTATACTTGGGCTTTCTAACCAAACTCACTGATGAATACTATCTGCAAATTCACAGATAGTCTATTACCAGCTGTACAAGTGCCACCCCAAATCATTTTCACACACACAGTTTAAGCACAAGTTCACAGCAGTCCTACATTATTAATATTGCAAACAATGTTGTTAACACTGTTGCAAGTAATGTACAAAGCAAATAAAATACTAGGCAGATGATATTGCTGCAGAACGATTGGGAACTAGTGATAGCACAAGCTTCACTGGCTCTACCTATTCCTGCTACACTAAGATTTAATCTAAAACTTCCCTTCTAAACAAACTGTGTTTTTTCTGACATAAATAAAACACTTCTCTGGCTCAAACCCAGGCAATGTGTTGACCTATTTACACAATCATAGTTTCCTGCTCATAGGTGGTAATTATCACATCTGTGTTTGCTTCTGAAATTGGAATTTAAAACACAATTTTGTTTACCTAAAACAGGGACAGTATCTGCAGGCTCAAGGAAACAGCTTTCCGTAACACCCGGGGCTCACTAAATCCACACTGACCTTGGCTGAATTTAAGGAGGCAGAGGGGTGCAGCTTTTTTTGTCTGTGTGAAACACTGGCTCTCATGGAGTCAGGGGAAAATTCCCATCGACTTCAACAGGACCAGAGTAGGGTCATCTCTGCTACCACATCCCCCTTCAGTAAGTGAATCGGGGGAGGAGGGGAGCAACATGCTACGCACTGAAAAATATTGCAGAGTGCAATACTATTTTAAGTTTTACAGAACAGCTAACATGCCTGGTGACTTTCAAAGGACCTTTTAGTTTTCAAGCCACTTAGCTGCTCGAGACAACAGCAAAGACTGGAATGAGAAGCATCCAGTTCTTCCTCCCATGTGGTTGCTTTAAGATGGAATCTGCTGTTTCCGTGTTCCACTGGGGACTCTCCAGCTTCCCACTGTACCAGTAAGTTTTCTGTGGGGTTTTCTCCGGTCTTCCCACCTCGCTAGTTCATCTTGTCAGAAATGCTAAATTATTTGCACTACATCACTGTGAGGCAAGGTGGCATTATTCTCTTAGTTGTATATGCAAGACCTTGAATGAAAAAAATTGAAGCTGAATTGTTAGATCTCTCAAATGATTTTCATCAGTGAGGAAGAAGGGCTGGCAGCTCCCTCAGCACGGCAGGGCAAGGGCTACGGCATCCTACAGCATCGCTGGGGCGGCAACCTATGGCCACGGGCTGGGCTGATGTGGAGGCCAGGGCCAGGGCATGGTGGGGTGGGGGAGCCCCAGGTGAGGCTGGGAAGACCTATTGGTGGCCTCAGTTTTGGATCTCCCACCTGGAAACCATGGGTGCTGGGTGTTGTGAAAGCTTCATGTTCTGTAGCACGTCACGGATTCACTGTTTCCCTCTCAACAACCTCAACACAAGCTTTTCCCAAATCAGATCCCCTTCAGCTCAGGTGTCAGCTGGTCTCCTAGGACCAGGATTAAGAACAGCACAAAATGGTCATCTCAGAAAAGTTTGTCGCAAGGGCCTGTCCAGGTGACAGATGAGCTTTGCAGAAGGGGCAAAGCTGTCCCCCATACCCCTGCCTGAAGGGTTTCCCCTCCAGCACTGCCCACTCCTGCTGCCCTCACAACACCAGAGCCCTCCTGAGGGAAATACAGTGACTGAAACATAACCTGGACTCACTTGCAGGGCATGGGGAGTCTTCTGCATCAAGTGAGGGAGTCTTGCATCAAAGAGGATGTAAAATCCCAAAAATCAAAATGTACCTTTACAGTAAGGCTACATTAACTTGTAGGGAAGTGTTTCATCCTGTCATTTCCTAATTATTGAGTGCTTGATTTTATACACTCCTTTTTATGGTATTTTATTGTGTGAATTTCCTACTCAGGAAAAAAACCTCCCACTGAGAATGCTAAGCACCGTGAAAAATAAAATTTTCATTGACTGTAATTCTCTCTCTCACACTCCATCACCTGGCTTGGGACATCAGAAGCTGCAGGTGAGTCCTTCCTCTGTGACTTGTGTTAATGAAGATACAGTGTAAGAGTGTGCAGAGGGAAGGGAAGCACACAATCTCCCAGTAGAATTCAGAGTTATTAGACTTGGGGGTGGGGATAAAAAACAGCCATAACAATTCTTCAGTCAACGTCACTCCCGGCCACACAAATAGCTCTGCGAGCACTGCACAGCAGGCAGCACAAGGGCAAGAATGAATAAACTGGAGATAAGAGAGGAAGAGCTCCTTATGCAGCCCCACCACCAAATGTGAGAGCACAGCACCTCTGCTCTGGCTAGCAAGACAGTGTGCTCACACAGCTGTCGTACTTTGTGCTGTGGCAGATCACTTCCCAAGTGCTAATGTACAAACTTGGGCTTTTACACAGTTTTTGGAAAGCTTTATGCCACATTTCCATACAAAATTTTAGTTCTTTCCCTTTCAGCCTGGAAGGCAGCACATGGGATTTAAGGCTTCATGAACAGTAGTACTAGCAGACTACATGCAAGTGGGCTTGCTCTGGCATCTAACATAAAGCCTGCTTATGTTGTATGAAAATCACTGCATAAAGTGCAGAAATCTCACTGAAGACTACATCCCAGGGTCCCTCCACCCTGACAGAAGGCCCTCAGCATGGACTATGGGCAACCTTTCGATTTGCTGTCTTGTTGGCCCTATAAATCTGGTATTCCTTTCTTCACAGCACTCCTGCTTCATCCAGAAGCAGGAATAGGGCCCTCAGCTACCCCCAGCTTGGGGACAAAGACATAAGCCTCTCATATGATCTCATAAGCCTGAAAGCGCCCAGGTGCTGGTTCCTTGGCAAGGGCTTCAGGCCACAGGGAGTAGAGCTCTGCCCACTTCACAGACGAAAGAGTAACTGTAACACCTCTTTGCACACCTCAGCCATGTGCTGCACTCCCTGCTAGCTACACCTATGGCTTGTCTACACAGTGCCAGGCCAGTCAAGGGATTTATGTAGGAGACCAGCTCATTCTCTCAACCCCAGAAGTTGAGGGGAACAGACCCGAGTTCGGGCAGCACCTGCTGACTCACCTCAGCACTGGTGTTAGAAGCTGGCCCCAGTTCAACACCCAGCTGAGGAGCTGGTGCTCCCCCCAGCCCGTGTAATTAATAAAGACCCCGGCCCGGCCCCTGCGGGTCCTGAGTGCGGTCGGGGCGTCCCTTCGGCCCCAGAACAAAGGCCCGGGGCGTCCCCCGGCAAGCCTCGCCCGGAGGCCGCCGCTGCCCGGCCTCCCTGCCCGGCGGCGCGGCAGCAGTGTGCCGGGGCGGGACCGGGAG